>JBBPBX010076334.1:0-13432 GCA_038048925.1 Garcialebias charrua | reverse complement strand
ACCCGCGCGTGGTCCCCCCGCGCACTCATGTGGAACACCGTGTGCCACGCAACGCGCCCACCCCCCGCAACCCGCGCGTGGTCCCCCGCGCACGACTCATGTGGAACACCGTGTGCCACGCAACGCGCCCACCCCCCGCAACCCGCGCGTGGTCCCCCCGCGCACGACTCATGTGGAACACCGTGTGCCACGCAACGCGCCCACCCCCCCGCAACCCGCGCGTGGCCCCCCCGCGCGCCACTCATGTCGAGCACACACACACACACACACACACACACAAGTGGGTCTGAGCGGCTCAGATGAATGAAGCCATTGTCAGATCAAACCATTTACTGTACGAGCCATGGGAGACACAACATGCATCTGAGACTTGCGGGGGTGCGCGACAGACCTCCCTCCGAACGCGTGAAGGTCTTTTTACTTCTCATGTATGACACTTCCAATTATTTGTACTTTTTTAATTTACTTCAGCTCCTTCACAGCCAGACCTGGAGGAAGCGACTGTTTGAGCTTCTCTGCCTTCTCCTTGTCTGTGATGACCAGCATGTACAGAAACCTGCTGCAGCGCTTGTGATAAAAAGCAGAAGAAAAAAAAAAAAAAAAAATGAATGGACACTTCCTGCTGTCAGAGGCAGGAAGCGTGGCCTTATATGGTGTTTTGAGGGGTGGAAATTATGTAAATGACATTTCCGCGGGCACGCGCAGCTGTTTAGAACAGGTGGGATTCATCATATTTACGCAAGCCATTTACACACGTTTCCTCATGATAGAAGACTTTGTTGAATCTGACGTGGCATGTTCGTACGAACGCTTCGTAAGAACTAAAGTAGGAGAAATTTAGGATAAAAATACGAACATTTTCGTGCATGAGGGCCAATGTTATTTTTTTGTAAATAATTAACAACTTTTTTTGTGATTATGATATAGCGTCTTGAGTTCCTATGACGTCACATCGACTAGTCAACGTCGACTCAACTTTTATCATGTTGAAGTCGCCTTTAAAAAATACATAATCGTTTAACCCCTAATGAATACCCATCTATCCATTAGCCGTTACCCACTTCTTCCTTTTTGGGCCATGGGGGTCACTGGTGCCCATATCCAGCAGGCACATTCCGAGAGGCGGGGGACACCCGGATAAGTCACAAGTCCATCACAGGGCTAATGTGACTGTTGTTATACTCAAACTTTGGATTGTTACTATTAAATATGAATAATAAAGTACCATTCATACATAAATCAGATTTTTTTAAATAGTTTTTACAAATGCTCAAATAAATGTTCTTCTGGTAGCCTGTGGTAACTTTTTTTTTGTCTTTTGACATTTTCAGCAACTAACAGTGAGGATCATTAAAACAAGAACTATTTATGCCCTGGTGAGCTTGATTTTAAACTGCCATCCAGGAAAACCAGATGAAAAAAAAAAAACTCTACCAGGCATTCCCTTCATTACAATAATACTTGACAATCCTACTTCACACAAGAGCCTCCTATTGAGAAATGTGCTGGAGAAGTGAATGTTGATTAATATGAAATAAATAGAGCTCAGGGCTGAAGTGGAGGAGCTATGAAGCCTGCACATGGGAGCCTGGATGTAATTTTGCTTTTTCTAACGTGATTATAATTACAGTACACTGCTGTTTAAACTCATCAGCTTCCTCTGTTAGATTGCTAATATTAAACGGACAACCAGAATCAGCTCTTTTCTCTTGTTTGCCACGGAGCTCATGTTCATCGCAAAGTTAGGCCTTTACTGCAAGCAGGTTTTTTTTTATTTTGTTGCTTTGCTCTTTGGTAGCCCTGTGGTGAAATAATATGGAGCAGGCAACATGAAAAGCTGAGTTCACTGTCAGAAGCGTCCACTCATTCTCAAAGATGCCAACAATGCTTAGGAGATGGGCTCAACAGCACCTTGTTTCCAGAGGGATGTTGCTGTTGAGCAGCCAGTTGTCCTGAGCGCTGCCAGAGTCTTGAGCGCTGGCCGGACCCTCGGGGGGAGCAGAGCTGTCTGTGGGCGCAGGACTCGGGTTGCTCCGTGAAGTGTAGTTGCTCCTGTTCAGCGAGTTAACAGAGGCCGCATGGTGCTGATGGTTGGGGGAGTGAGAGTGGGAGAGAGGGAGAGGAGGCGTCCGCAGACGAGAATGGTTTTGAAAGACGGCGTCTGAAAGTAAAGAGAGAAAATTATTCAAAAAATGTAAAACAAACAGTATTAAAAAAGACAAAAAGTGTAATTCTTAATGATTGTTTGAGGTGATTTTTATTATTTTTTTCCCAAGTTTGCCCGGGACAGATTTACCGTATTTTCTGGAATATAGGTCGCATTGTCCAATTATTGCCAAAGAACTGGAAAAAATCCTTTTATAGGTCGCACCTGAATATAGGTCGCACCTATACGTCAAAATGTTGACCGTGTTTAGCTCTGTTGCAAATGTCTGCCATAGGAGTGCACAGCAAGGCTTTTAAGAAGATTAACACTTAAAAATAATGTAATTGTTTGTTTGATAAAAATTATAGCAAATGTGTCTGAGCTGAACTTTTCTTTAATAAATGGATAATTTTAGCAGGATAAACACCTAAAAATATATATTTGTTAGCTGACATTATTGTAAGAGTGTGTCTCAGTTTAATTTTTGTTAATACATGATTACAAATCAGCTTATTTTATAAAAAGCCATAAATAGGTTGCACCTGAATATAGGTCGCAGGGCATGCAAAAATGATAAAAAGCCACAAACTATATTCCGGAAAATACGGTAGTTTGTTTGCCTACAGAGCTGAAGTATAGCTGATCTAAGGTCCCACCATTTGATGTTTTTTTTATGATGTGAACGTTTGTGTGTTTGTATGCTTTCAAACAACTGCTTATTTTGAAAATGTCTAAACACGGCAGGCCTCAACTTTGTCATTAGCACTGAGCACCAGGCGTCTATGATGTTCTGTCCTTGCACTCTAGTAACAATACAATTTTCTCAAAAGCAGAAACAATATCTTACATTTACTGATGCAGATAATACTGAAGCACTGTTTGGTTTTATAATTAAAACCATGACGTGATAGCAGATGAGGGAAAAGGCTGGATTAAGGTGAGATGAAAAGATTACATGCATGGCTGCAATAGCTGGAGGTACAATGCTAACAATATTTAGCACCCACTGCTGAAGGCAAAAATGCAATATTGTTGTGCCCATGCCTGTGTGTGCTCATGCACATGTCTATTCAAAAATATCTTAGGAACCATAAGACAAAATGGTAACCATTAGATATACATTTACAACTGGTTAACGTCTGTGGTCAGCCTGATTCAAGATGGCTGCAACAACCAATACATCCTAAAATAATCAAATAAGGCTCAGATTTACAGATACAGAGATAACATTTGATGTGGTAGTAGCTGAGTCATTCACAACATGTGCGCTGTGTGACTTCTGGCAGTGTCACAGTAGAGAGCACACTGCATTTTATTTTCGTGACCAGAAAGTCTACAACTCTATCATTCCTCATTCTAAGATGATCTCAGTCTTAAACTATGGCATGAAAGATGGTGAGTCACATGCATTGCTTCAGAAGATATAATGTCTTTAAGTTCATTTGTTTTACACAGTTTGAGAATAACTTGACTCTGCTGGAAAAGTTCAAGCCAAAAACCTTTAAAAATACCAACGAAGAAGTTGTTAATTGACTGTGGTATTTTTGGGTTATTATATAGAGGCCACCACATAATCAGCTGTATAAGAACTTCTGCAGCACTAAAGCAAACATCTGTTTCACAAAACAAATTGCCACCTAAACTTTCCCTTACAGGCTACCAACAACAAAAAAGACCCCACAAGAAACACTTCTGCTCATTATTATTTCTCCAAACTGATCTCCACCACTCTCTCTGCCCCCCACTGAGACTGATGTAATGCCCCTTTTCCACTTGGTGGCCCGGGTCGGATGTGACGTCATATTTGCGTGCCAAGCGCGCGTTGGAGAGCATTTCCACCTCACAGATGCGCGGCGCCGCGCCAAGATTCCGGACTCATCTCAGAGCAGGTCCCAGGCCGGCTGGCCCCGTACCGTGGGTTGGAGGCTGGACTGAGTTTGAGGAAGTGGCTGCCGCGAGGGAACAAACACCGAAGGACTTTACAAGATTAACACGGTAAAAACAATTATTTGTATTTAAAATTACAGCAAACATGTGTCTTAAGCCGAACTATTCCTTAATAATTTCACGTTGTTGTCAAAACGGCAGGATTTAAAAAAGTAGTTTCGCCACGTGCACGCGCGCGCCCGCGCGCGCACGTGAGCCGTCTTTATTTCTATAATGTAGCTAAATAAACGCTTTAAAAAATATATTTCATATCTGACGTTATATCAAGAGGGTGCTTGAGCTTAACAGTTCCTTAATAATTTCACGTTGTGGTCAAATCAGCTGGATTTAACAAAGTAGGTCGACACGTGCACATCACATGCACGCGCGGGTGGGGTCGATCGGCGTTCTTTCTTTTAAATGTAGCTAAATAAAAGCTTAAAACATATATTTCATAGCTGGCTTTATACCACGAGGGTTCCTCAGGTTAACAAGTCCTTAATGTCACGTTGTGGTCAAATCTGCTGGATTTAAATTGATTTGTTTTGACTAATTCCAAACCTGTTACATGTGCTACGAAAATAAATTATTAAAAAATCGAATTTTAATTCAAATAACTCCAACAGCTTACAGTATGCACATAAACATGTAGTGATTACACTCTGTTGGTTTGAAAAATATCTGTTTTGTGGTTTCTGAGATATAAGATATAATGTGTTAAATACTAGTAGAAAAAAAACAAGCCAGGTCGACACACTTATGTCTATAAAAAATCGAATTTTAATTCAAATAACTTCAACAGCTTACAGTGTGTATATAAACATGTAGTGATTACACTGTGTTGGTTTGAAAAATATCTGCTTTGTGGTTTCTGATATATTTGATATATGTATATATATCTTATAAAATATATCTACATATAAAACTGTTTCTAGACTGAATTACCGGTAACCATGTTTTTCTTTTTTTACAGTTAAGACGAAGAAGTCAACACCAGAATTTATCAACTTTTGTCTTCTGGAGGAAGCACATGAGACAACAAGAAAAAAATCATTTAGGTGTATGCAGTATTTATTTTTGTGCTTTTTTCACTTCTTAGTTTTCATAATAAACTTTTTTTTCTTAAGTGGTCTCATTGAACAATAATTTCCTAAACATATTTTACAATGTTAAGTGTGTACAGTATAGTGTTTGTTTAAAAACATACTGGAAGTTAAGAATATTTTCCATTTGCATTTGACCTTTAAAGAATCATAAGAAAAAAGATTATTAGATTTGAACAGCCATCCATCCATCCTTCCTGATGTCGTGTCATGGGTAGTGCAGCAGCTTTTCCAAGGATGCACAGACGTCAAATACGTCAACATCAACCCATCCATCCATCCATCCTTCCTGATGTCGGGTCGTGGTGCAGCAGCTTTTCCAAGGATGCACAGACGTCGCCATCAACACCGATGAAGCTGTTCTTGGATGCCTAAACGAGTTTCCTGATCAACAAACATTTAATTATTAATACTTTGTTTTTACGTTTAAAGAAACATGCTTTTAATGTTTAACGGACAGTTTAAACCAAATTATCCTTTTGCATTTGACTTTGAATTATCCCTGACAAAATATTACCGTTTAAATTTAATGAAATACAAACATTTAATATTACAGGGCCAATTCAAACCTAATTAATTCCTAATCTGTACCTTACTGTAAAAATAGTTTAACTGATTACAGGGCAGTGCGATTGATGTGTTAAGCAATGTTAACAGGATCCTTGTGCATATATGAGAATAATCTTTATTATAAAGAAACAAAATGGAAAACACATGGGTTTAAAACAAGCTGAAAAGTCTATAAAGTAATATTAGAGCATTAAATAGCTCAAGGGACATTACCGCCAACAGGTGGTGAGACAAGGTCTTGCAGGGTGTTCTTCTTCTAACGTTTAGTGGTGGCTAGTAAATAGCTTGAGGTAACACTACCGCCACCACGTGGTAGGACGAGTGAGATTCTACACCCCGCCCACAGAAGGGTTGCAGTAGTGAATGGAAACAAAACCTACATGTGAGCCGAGCCGAACTGAACCAGACCGGACCAGACTGAGCCGCTCTGGGCCGGTAAGTGGAAAAGGGGCATAAGTTTACTTAGATCAGACACCGGCTGCTGGGTAAACAAATGAGCTGATCTCCTCCTGAAATTGACAAATTCCCCAAGCTTGTTCTGGTCACTCATTTAGTTGGAGATCGTTTGAGCGTTTGTTCATAACCGTTGACTTCTTTGACTCTAGTTTTACTTCCTAAACTGCCACAGCTCGTTAAAAGATTTACAGACAGGGATGAATCTGTTTGTATGTTTTACAATAATCCAAAAGCAACAGATGTGACTGGAGCCAAAAAGCTTCAGCTTTGTCTCATCAGTCCCAGAAACTTTGGTCAGAATCAGAATAAGCTTTATTTTCATTGTACCGGGATACAGTGAGATTATGTTCGTACAGTCTTCTGAAAAATGGGCGGAGTACACATTGCTGCTGCTACAAGAGCACTGTTTCTTATGCTTCATCAGAATACTTTTTTTTTTTAGATAGAAAAAGGTAAAAGGCCATGAGGATGGATAGTAATAATACGAAAAAGATATCTTCACATCTTGTCCTACCAGGACACAACTTAAAAAAACTCTACCAGGAAGCACATTATAAACACGTTACATATACATTTCAGTCAGAGTCAGAGAGAGTCAGAGAATCTTTATTGTCATTTGCACCGCATGTGGTACATGTGATGAAACGAGATTATGTACACAGGGTCCCAGTTACATTCAACAACAAAATGTAAGAGAAAAACAGTAATAACATCTAGGATATAACTAAGAAAAACATCAACTAGAAATACACGAAGCCCTAATGTAATAGAAAAACATCATTACAAACAGCAGCACGAACACGAGTCTTTATGAGCAGATGGTCACAAATGAACATAGCAACAAGAAAACAGATCAGCATCAGCATGTTGTGATATTTCACAGTGATTATTCTTATTATTTATTTATTCATGAGTCTAACAGGCTCAGACGTCAAGACTTTGTGATTTGTTCATGAAGTACTTTCAGATAGGCCATAGTCCTGATAAGGCGTTGTTCAGCTGACAGTTCTGATAAGCCTGCACAGACGTTCTCGGGTGGTGGGAAGGGAGTGGGTGTTTTAATGGACGAGGCTTTTTCCTTACTTTACACGTGTCCCAGGATAAATATGATAGTCGGCCCACATCTGAGGCCAAACAGGGGAGTCAGATTCACATAAGCCACAATTGTTGATTTTCTTCAAGCAGACTGTTTTTCTTGTCAACCTTGAGTCCTGCTGGAACTTTCCCAGTCCAAAATGGTCAGATTTATGGCCATTCCACTGATCCGTGCTATGAGGCTTCTTCAAGGTCGACTCCAACATGCTGGCGAGTCCTAGAAGCTGCAGGTGGCCTGCAACTCTCACAAATGGCTTCCATCTTACGGTTTAGCTTGTAAATCTGCTGATTTTGAGTACTCGTAGCATGAACCAAACCTTCACACAGACTTGGCAGTTTTGTCATGGCCAAAACTGCTGCCGATGTCTTCTTCAAAAGTCAATAACATAGGGACCCAAAAAGCAGAAACCCTGCTATCATTAATCCAATTAGGTAAACGTCTTCGGTGTTTTACTGAGACAGAACTGAAAGACACATGAGCTGCCAAACTCCCCACAGATCCCTGATGTACCCTGCAGCGTGAGTCTCAGCCGGACAAAAGGGTTCTGTAGGACCCTGTTGTGTTGTTGAAATCATTTTGTCAATTGTATTGAATGTCCAACTCACCAGATCCATAATAGTAATTTTTCGTTCGGAAGATGTGTACCAGGAGCTTCAAACACACACAGAAAGCAAAAAGCAGGAGGAAGAGGGGAACAGGGGAGGGAGAGGAGAAAGTGACCGCCTTTAACGGGAGCGAGAGAAGAAGAAAGGTGCTTGTCAACATGCATTTTGATAAAGTCTCTATTGTGTTTTACTGTCAATAATAAAACCTTCCTTGCCCTTTTTTCCATTAATCCCATTATGATTCGAAATGTGACAAATTGTGCAATCAGAAAGTGACGTAACCTAACCACGGGGTTCAGCTTGGATGTTTCTGGCTTGGTTATTTTACTCTATTTATACCAACTGCTCTACCCAGCTAATCAACCTGGGGTTGCATCGCTTCTTGCGTCCCCATCCTGGGAAGTAGGCTTCAGTCCTGTAAACTTTATACTTTTTATTAATATTGGCTGCTGTGATCAGGAATTTACTGCTTAGATGGTCTTGTATCCTTTAAGTTTTGGATCTCTGTTTTCTTCTTTCTGAGTTCCTAAAACAGCTATAATAATAATAATAACTTTTATTTATAACGCACTTTACATCAAACAGATCTCAAAGTGCTACAATGAAAAATAAAATCAAGATAAAAATCAATCATAAATGCAACAAAGAAAAGGAACAACCAAGAGGATGGAGCCTCACAGATGATTGCATCAAAAATTTAAAATTCACAAAATGCAGATAAAATACTCAAAAAACTGGGTGCAATAAAAACAAAAGCACAATTAATTATTTAAAAAACTGGATAAAAAGAAAGGTTTTAAGACTTTTTTTAAAACATGTCACGGTCTGTGGGGCCCTCAGATATGAGGGCAGGGCGTTCCACAGCCGAGGGGCAGCGCAGGAGAAAGCCCGGTCTCCCATTGTGCGAGACCGAGACCTGGGAGTGAGAAGAAGATGGGTGTTGGAAGAGCGGAGAGTGCGGGAAGGACAGTGAGGAGTGAGAAGTTCTTTTAAATAGGATGGTGCATTACCGTACAGGCACTGGAAGGTGAGCAGATAAATTTTGTATGTGATCCGGGCAGAAACAGGAAGCCAGTGTAGTGAACGCAGTACAGGAGTGATGTGTTCATACTTACGCACTCTCATCAGGACCCTGGCAGCGCTGTTCTGGACATACTGTAGTTTTTGTATGTTCTTGCCAGGAATCCCGAAGAGAAGTGCATTGCAGTAATCCAGTCTGGAGGAGACAAAGGCATGGACGAGCTTTTCTGCATCAGTGAGGGACAGTGTAGACCGAAGCTCTTGCATTTGCTTTCTCTTCATGTTCAGTGTGGTACGCACACTAATACTAAACAGCACAGTGGCATGTTTGTTCTCTTTAAATAGGATGGGTGGCTGACTAAAAGCTTGAAGGCACTTGTGATACTAATTACTGTCAAAACCTTAGTCTGAGACATGACTACAATGCTAAGATAAACTTGTCTCTTTAAGGGTGCCAACTAATTTGTTCCAACTGTTTTAGCATATCTTTGTAAAATAAACAACAAATAATTTATTTTCACACTGTTTTGTTTACTTTATCACACACTAAAGTCAACTAACTCATTTATCCACACATGTCAGATCTGAAATAGCCATATTTAGTTAGGCAGCATTGTCAGATTAGCAGCTAAGAACGTGGTTGGAAGTGATGCCAAAGGTCACATTACAACATCTGAGAGCTTTTGGCTGCAAAAATAAAAATTTTATTTATTTTGTCTCTTCTAAACCGTGTAGTAAAGACATGAACTCTAGAAGAAGAGACTGTATGGTCCCACATTTACCATTTGATACTTTGCACTTCCCAAGATAGAGGACCAATGTCGGTTTGCTCTCTATATCCATTTATTTCCACGTCTGTTGAGACATTCATCAATCAATGAGCTCCTGGATTTACACAGAGTGGCTTTTCTTTATAGCAGTAAGCCACCTTTATTTCACAGATATCCACAACACTAAATTGGCAATTTCCAACACAGAAAGCAGAACGCAGACACAAGAAGACTTGTTTTCTATAATCAGCCTCTTCATTAAAGCAGTACCTATTCATGTCAGTCAACATGTTGCGACTCCATGGAGGATTGTTTTTTTGGGGTCAGGACACAAAGCTCCCATATCAACACGTGTCGGATTGATCAACATTTGAGGTGAAACGTTGGTCGTGCAGACAAGATGCATGCATCAAGTGTCAGTGCTTGTCAAAATGAGAACTGAGCCCTCCATGCTAAAAGGCAGTCTGCTAATCATCAGCCCAGCAAGAAAATGTCGAGACACGGGACGTGCTACACTTACAGTATACACTAACACTAACAAATGTTCTTTTGCATTTTTATGACGTTTCCTTCCAATCTTTTTGTTTAAAGAAGCCAATTCAATTTTGAGCCTTTTCTCACAGGAAAATATTCAACTCGTTTTATATGCACATGCACAGAAATCTGTAGAAAGTGACACATTTGGCATTTGTCGAACAGATGGTTCGATGCCGAGTTCCACAGTTGATTTGAACCTTTGACAGACTCACCACAGTCCTGCTCCACAGTAAACTGGTGTGAGGTAAAACCACACAGTTGCTGATGACCTACCTCAGCTACAGTACATACCTGATCCCCGAAGCCATTAATAAGGTTATGCTAATTTAATACGAGGACAGTACAGATGCACAGAGAAATATATCACAAGGACAAATGCATCACTGCTCCACAACACATTTACTGCACGGAAAACAAATACTTCTTACAGTATGAGAGAAAAAAATGCAAATGATTAATTTCTCTGAGGCATTTCCTTTTTTGAGGACCGTATACAAGATACAAGATACAAGAGATTTTTATTAACATTGCACCAGTTAACCGATACAACGTGATGATGTATACACAGTCGTCCAGAAGAGGGAGAGTATGTAAAGCTGCAGCATATTCAAACACATGACATGTTCTTCTGCGCGGCCGCACTCATCCGTCTCCGGATGAAGGTCAAACAGATATGGAAAAAGGAAAAACACAATAGGTATCATTTGTGATATTCAAAAAAAGAATCTATCAAAGATTGCCTTAAGACACTCTATGATAAAGTCCCAAAAACTCTATCAGCATTAAGCACAACCAGACAAGACATTGTTGCAGTTTTGACGACATGCAAGGAGATCAAAAGAGTCTGTGAGCAACATTCAGATAGCACAGTTCAGCAGTTGTCTCAGCTTGGCGCCTCCGAGCACACCCACAGAGATCTCTGGGGGGGGTCAGCAAGGTCTCTCAGCTTCACTCCAGGAGAATAGTTTCCAGCAGACAGCCTTCTTCTTTTTTCAAGGTCGTGCGGAAACCAGATTAGATAGGTCTTTTGTTTATCTTCAATCCAGGCCACAGTGTTCTTTTTGACTGCAGCCTTCCAAGTCCAGGTGCTGTTCAGGTCCAAAGTCGCCGAATCATATGAGGTTCCGAACTACGAACCCCCATCTGTGCCCTGATTGATGCCGGGCGGCTGTAAACGAGTTCCAAAGCGCACCGCAGGTCCGCGGTGGTCTACCGCTGCTCCTATCGTGCGATTCAGCTCGTACAACAGCTGGGATGAGGAGCTCACAGCCCGGATCAGAGAATCTTGCTGATCAGGAAGTTTGGCCAGCGCGCCGATAGCCGCCGAAGCCTTCCTGAGCTTCCAGTAGCAGACAGCTCCGCTTACGCCAAAAAACAAAGCAGCTGCCACCAATATCCCAATAATCCACAAATCTTCCACGTCTTCGACAGACAAGACGGTCAAACACATGGGTTGCCACTGTCCCCACGAGTCCATCATGTATCCGACAGCGTGCGTGTCAGAGGGGCAGACCGCTTCTCCTGGCCCGGTCCGCTTCGTGGAAAAAATCTTATCTATAGATGAAACAGCCCAATTTATTAAATCCATCGCAAATTGGTTCGAGTGAGCGCTGAAGAGTCACAGACGAGACAAAAAGCAAGCAGGGAGGAGGAAAACTTAGGGAGGATAGGAGCAAAAAGATATGCGACTTGCTTTGCCGAGAGCGGAAGTAGGAGTATACTGTATTCAACTAGAGATAGACCGAATTATCAGCTGATCGGTTTTACTTGGCCGATATTGGATACTTAAAAAAAGTCCCTTTTTGTATATAACCAATTATAAAGTAGGAAAAAAATACACATCTGCTGCCCACAGTTTTTTTTTTTTTTAAATCAAGAATGTTAGTGCATGTGATTTTTACAAGTACTGTACAAGTCCTTGTATGAGTTGTTCAATATATGTTTAGCTAAGTTAGGCAGTTATTGTTACATTTTGTTAAAAGAAAAATACATATTTGCAAAAATATATACATATATATATATATGTAATGCCTGGTACCCACCGGACCCGTGTCAGGCAGCTGAAGTGGCCGGTTTACATTGAAAGTCTATGTGGAGATGCGTCGAAGCGCGGCGAACCGTGAAGCGGCGCGTTTTGAGTATTTGAAGCGGCGCGCTGGCACGCGGCAGTTCATTTCCACGCACGCGCGCGTCCGAAACAACCTACACGTTGAGCAGCGTCGAGCCGCCAAAGTCTCAAAAGTTGATGTTTTTGCGGCTCGACGTTGCTCGATGCGTCCAGCAACCAATCGGGAGAGCCTCTGCTATGTGATGACGCAACGACAACGGGACTTTTTTTGGACTTTTTAAACTTACCTCATCAGCCTCCATGAATTGGAACCAGACTCCGGTAAGAATCTTGGCATTTTAAACAGTTGCTGCTGTCCGCTCAGCGTACGATCACCCCAAACATAAAAAAAAAACGTTTTAATCTCAACAAAGACTGTCTGAGCTGCAGTTCGGCTCGTAGAAAACCCACTCCAGTAGGAGCAGGGGTCACGTGTTTCTGATTTTATCTGCCAGCAGCATGAAAACACAACAACTGATGACCCTCTGCCTCCCCCTAGTGCGCGTCATCAGACGCGTCCCAGTGGGTACCCGGCATCAGTGACAAGCGGCCAAAAGGGGGTGGCAGGAGCGTTCTGACAATTTAGGTGGGGACCAGGCATAAGACAAAGCTCTGTATTTACTGGTCGGTCTATGTTCCTACCCTCACTTATGGTCATGAGCTCTGGGTAGTGACTGAAAGATAGAGATCACTGATACAGGCAGTTGGAATGAGTTTCCTCTGCAGGGTAGCTGGATTCTCCCTTGAGAGATAGGGTGAGAAGTTCAGTAATCTGGGAGATATTCAGAGTAGAAACGATGCTCCTCCACATCGAAAGGAGCCCGTTGAGGTGGTTCGGGCATCTGGTAAGAATGCTTCCTGTACGCCTCCCTCAGGAGGTGCTTTGGGCATGTCCAACTGGAAGGAGACCCTGGGGAAGGACCCAGGACACTCTGGAGAGACTTTGTATACATCTGTCTATCTATGTCTCTCGGTTGGTCTGGGAATACCTTGGAGTCCTCCCAGAAGAGCTAAAAAAGGTGGCTGTGGAAAGAAGTCTGGGCCTCCCTGCTCAAGCTGCTGCCCCACACGACCAGACTTTGGAACAAGCGGAAGA
>JBBPBX010076332.1:10000-14469 GCA_038048925.1 Garcialebias charrua | reverse complement strand
TAAACTATTTCTAAACTTTAAATGTTCTAAAAAAGCACAGAATGTCATGAATTCAGTTCTCAGTCACAACCGCTTTGTGCCACCTGCAAGTGCTCTCGGCCACGCCCACTTCTCCACTCTGCACGGAGGTCAGCTGCAGGACGAAGCATATCCATCGATGTGGGTTGCACATAGGCAAAGCAGGTGCTAAATAATTTAAAATAATTTATTTTAAATAAAAATTCCATGCTGATTGTGTGTCTCAACCATCAATCAGCCATTTGTGTGTCATGTCCAATCTTACTTTGAAAAACTGCGATAGAGCGAGCCCGTGAAAAACGAACTGCGATGTAGCGAGGGACTACTGTATACATATATAAACAGACCCTCCCGATCATTTGAGAAAATTTTGCTTTCTTTTTTTTTTTACATTTCAAATAGTTTTCTCAAATGATTAGGGTGGCCAAAGATTAAACTATGCGGGGAAAATGCCACCACTGGCCACACCCTGGCTCCACCATTGTATCAGGGGGTAGATAAAATTGATCCATCCAGGATCAGTCACTCTGCGCTGCCTCAAACAAAACAATAAAACAATAAATAAAAACACCTGTGTTTAACCAGGTTGAGTCAGGTCCTCTGGACAGTTTATTCTATGTTGAAATGTTTTGTTCTGCAGTCTACCTCCCTCTGTTCTTCTCCACAGTCTAACTCCTTCCCACTTGAATATCTTGCACCAAAAACATATAAGTTTACGTGCATTCCCTGTTCAGTTCCAGCCCAGAAAAAACAATCATCTCCAAAACTTCAAATCCCTCAGTGACCGGGGACTTGGGAGTATCACTCGTTTAACATTTTTGATCACTGTTTTATAGTGTGCTGCTGACCTCTTGGTCCGGTCTTCTTTATATAAGAGATCTCCATCTGATTTTTTTATTTTAAATTTTTATGGGGGGTGTGTGTCTCTTTTACATTTAACAGCAGATTCATTCTTAATATTTCCACTTTCACATCTCCACCATGTCCCACGCTGGCTTCCAATCCACCATATTTGTTTACTTACTGATATGTATGGTGGCTGAGGGGTGCAAACACGCAGTATGATACAGCCAGTTCACACATCAATGCACATCTAAAGAAACTAAAATAAACAATTAAACTCTTCTAAACTGCACTATTGATGAATTGGAAAACTTTGCTGCAGATCTGCAGCAGTTAATGCCGTTGCTTTGCAGGTGGAGAACAAATTCATTGTGACGAGTGGCACCGTTGTGATTCTGTTTGCACACCGCACAAATAAAGGCCTGGATCTGACTTGAGGGATCCACCCCGGAGCTTTCCCCTTTAATAAGACGAGAAGGATGCCAATTATGGACCTTTTGCTGCAGCCCCAGCTCCCAGACCTCCCCATTAAATCGGACACTTGAGTCGTCGATGCGTTTGGAATGCCTGTCCAGCTCCACGCCCGCCGTCTTCAGAGTGCAGGAGACGGGAAACGAACGCAGCAGCTGGAGCATCAAGCTGCTTGTGTTTGGAAGGTTAAAGTGAAACGTGTCATTGATTCATCATCAGTGGTCTGTGTCGGGGGCCTTGAGGGGGGAATGTGAGATGCAGCAAGAGGTGGTGATGGATCCTTATAAACAGGAGCAGGAGGACACAGACAGAGTGGGCGGAGTCTGAGGTCTATAGATGATTTACACATGAATGTCTGAGTCAAGTGTCTTTGACAGATGCTCCCTTTAGGTTTCTGTGTTGCTTCGGCGCTGAATACATAGTTCCCATGTGACGTCACATCTGTGTAATTTCCGGGTGGACCCTCATTTCGAGAGGCAGCGCAGCTGACAGCGCAGTCTAATGGATGTTCATTTTTCACGTTTTTTTTTTTTGTTAATTTCTAATTAATTGCAATGGTTACTTTGTGTTGGGTCAGTGGGTGTTCCAGTCGGGTAGACGTTTGGGCAACGCGCAGGTTTCACTTAATCAAAAAAAAAGTAAACGTGAAGGATTTATCTCATCGGAGAAGCTCACAGCAGCTCCATCGCTCTCTCGGATCTGCTCAGAAGACGTCGTGCTTTTGGCCGGTAAACAAAATATTCTACATAAATCATTTTGTGAAACAATGTTAGAGTACAACTGTCTGTGTGTTAGAGCTGTTTTTTTTTCTTCATTATTTAGCAACACCGTCTTGCATGCTGTGGTTAGCTTAGCATCTCGCTAACGCGACAACGGCCTCCTCACGGTCTCGCCGGTCCCGGGACCGTCCCAGTGGGAGAAGGAGGACGGGAGCCAAGTCGTGCGGGCGACGCGTCGGTCCCATGGGACGTGCCCCCGCGGCCGCGACGGATCCACGCCGTCCGACCTGAGCTCGACGGACCCTCCGCTCCAGTGCTAACGACATGCTAACTTCCAACACGGTAACACTCAAAGTGCTGGTTCTGGTCCGTGTTCAGCCTGGACTGTTTGTTGGCTGTGTGTTATTTTAGTTAAACCTTTTTTTAGCTGGTTAGATATGATTGAGACAGTTTACACATCTTTTTTGGATTTAAAGCTGTGAAGCTCTGTGCTGTGAAGCCGGTGTGCGCTCCTCGTAGTAATTAAATAATTAATGATATCAGAGTAACTACTTTGTGACAAGTTGTCCGCTTCGTCTGCCATGATTTCTTTCTCCAACTCATTTAACTCTGACCACTGCCAGCCTTGGTGAAGCTAGTAATGTATTTAGCTGTGGTAGCAGACTGTGTGTTTGTCCGCGAACACCGCCATTTCTGCCTTTAGGAGTGGCGAAAAACCCGGTATTGCACAATACTCGACAGTATGTGGGAACTATAAATCAGCATCAAAGGCCTGAGAGTTCTTAAAGGAATGCACGTCACCTTTCATCGTTTTAGAGTTTTAGACCAAGATCGTCTTCTGTTGAGAGGTGAGCAATTTATAACCATTTTCAGATTGTGTGTTGTGGATAACTGTCTGCTACATCACATCAAACTTTGGCTCAGTATTAAAAAAAACACTAACTTGGACGTTTGCTGGCCGTCTCAAATTGGGTTTAATCCCAAAGTTGGTTGGTGTCAGATGTTGATCCAGTGCTTACTTTAAAAAAAGAACAAACTGGTTCCGTTGTTCATGAAATAATTTGCTAACAGAGAAAGGGTTGACTGCAGGTCCATCACAGCGACATGTAGAGACAAATGAGGTGGCCATAAATTTACCAATAAGCCTAAGATGCATGTTTTTACAGATTACATTGTGATCTGTGGTGAGAACAGGGAACATGTGGAAGAGAACTTGGGGAGGTGGAGGTATGCACTTGAAAGAAGAGGAATGAAAATCAGCTCTAGTAAGACAGAGTACATGTGTGTGAATGAGAGAGAGGAGGTGGAACAGTGAGGCTACAAGGATCAGAGGTCACAAAGGCGCAGGACTTCAAGGACTTGGGATCCACTGTCTTGGAAAATGGTGAATGTGGTAAAGAGGTGAAGAAGAGAGTCTGGGCAGGATGGAGAAAAGTTTTAGGAGTAATTTGTGACAAAGGGTGTCAGCAAAAGTCAAAGGAAAAGTTTACAAGACGGTTGCGAGACCAACTATGTTATATGGGCTGGAGACAGAGACATGGACAAAAAGACAATAGACAGAACTGGAAGCAGCAGAAATTAAGATGTTGAGGTTAAGAGTGACAAGGATGGATAAGATTAGGAATGAGATCATCAGAGGTACAGCACAGGTTGCACAACAGTTAAAGTTAGGGAGGCCAGACTGAGATGGTTTGGACATGTCCAGAGGAGGGACAGTGGATGTATTGGTAGAAGGATGTTAGAAATGCAGCTGCCAGGAAAAAGGTTAAAGAGTAGATACATGGAGGTAGTTGGAGTGAGGACAGAGTGAGACAGAGGAAGATGACTCTCTGTGGAGACACCTGAAGAGGCAAAAGCCAAAAGAAGAAGCCTGATTGGTTTGTTAACATATTCCATACATATCGTATTCTAGCTCAACATTCATAAAACTGAAATGTATTGCCAATTTTAGGTTTGCTTTTATTATTATGTCGCTTATTTTTGGTGGCTGTTTTGAACAGTTATACCAACCACTTTAAGTGACATTTATCCATTTATTGTTGCAGCTCAGAATAAAGGGAGGCCATTATACATTCCGATGACTCACTGTATGCCTTTTGGATCTGAGCAAACAAATCAGTTGTTTAATGCAAGGTAGCAAAAGTATTTCAAGATCCACACTATTTAATAGGGGTGTCACTGTATGTTTGTTTATACAGATAATTAAGACGATTAGAGATAGGGTGAGAAGTTCAGTTATCCAGGAGAGTCTAGGAGTAGAACCACTGCTCCTCCACATTGAGAGGAGCCAGTTGGGGTGGTTCAAGCATTTGGTAAGGATGCTTCCTGGACCCCTTCCTAGGGAGGTGCTTCTGGCATGTCCGATTGGGAAGAGATCCCGGGAAGACCCAGGACACGCTGGAGAGGCTACGTCTCTCA
>JBBPBX010076332.1:0-7500 GCA_038048925.1 Garcialebias charrua | reverse complement strand
CTGCAACAATAAGGTCTGAACGCTGAGTTATGAATGACTTTACTGACATTTGCTGAAACTGAGCTTTTAGAATTCAAATGTTTTATAAATCAAAGAAGCAAAACACTAGCTAAAAGACAAAAGTAGCAAAATGTTGGCTAAAACCTAAAAGTACCAAAGGCCAGCTTGTAGTAGCAAAACACTAAAAATGCTACCAAAAACTAATTGAAAGCTACAGTAGCAAAACGCTAGCTAAATACTAAAAGTTGCTAAATGTTAGGTAAAAGTGTGGAATTATAGCAAAAAGCTGAAGGCATCATGGCACATGGTGTGAAAATGGGTAAATCTCAATGAAGGCTGAGGAACTACCGGTATAGAGGCTGAAGTGTTGACAGCTTTGACAGGTGAACAAATGGATGACAGGTGAACCAGGTACAGGTATGAGTGGGCGTGGCCAGCTGACAGGTGGACAAGGTGCTAGTGGGATCAGGAGTAGCCAGCTGACAAATGAATGAGGTGTAGGTGTGAGTGGGTGTGGACAGATGACAGGTGAATGAGGTGGAGGCGTGACTGGGCGTGGTGAGCTGACAAGTGGACAAGGTGCAGGTTTGAGCGGGTGTGGCCGGCTGACAGGTGAACGAGGTGTAGGTGTGAGTGGGTGTGACTGGCTGACAGGTGAACGAGGTGTAGGTGTGAGTGGGTGTGGCCGGATGACAGGTGAACGAGGTGTAGGTGTGAGTGGGTGTGGCCGGCTGACAGGTGAATGAGGTGCAGGTTTGAGCGGGTGTGACTGACTGACAGGTGAACGAGGTGTAGGTGTGAGTGGGTGTGGCCGGCTGACAGGTGAACGAGGTGTAGGTGTGAGTGGGTGTGGCCGGCTGACAGGTGAACGAGGTGTAGGTGTGAGTGGGTGTGGCCGGCTGACAGGTGAACGAGGTGTAGGTGTGAGTGGGTGTGGCCGGCTGACAGGTGAATGAGGTGTAGGTGTGAGTGGGTGTGGCCGGCTGACAGGTGAACGAGGTGTAGGTGTGAGTGGGTGTGGCCGGCTGACAGGTGAACGAGGTGTAGGTGTGAGTGGGTGTGGCCGGCTGACAGGTGAATGAGGTGTAGGTGTGAGTGGGTGTGGTCGGCTGAACAAGGTACAGATGTGAGCAGGTGTGGCTGGCTAACAGGTGAACGAGGTGTAGGTGTGAGTGGGTGTGGCCGGCTGACAGGTGAATGAGGTGTAGGTGTGAGTGGGTGTGGCCGGCTGACAGGTGAACGAGGTGTAGGTGTGAGTGGGTGTGGCCAGCTGACAGGTGAATGAGGTGTAGGTGTGAGTGGGTGTGGTCGGCTGAACAAGGTACAGATGTGAGCAGGTGTTGCTGGCTAACAGGTGAACGAGATGTAGGTGTGAGTGGGCGTGGCCAGCTGAACAAGGTACAGATGTGAGCAGGTGTGGCTGGCTGACAGGTGAACGAGGTGTAGGTGTGAGTGGGCGTGGCCGGCTGAACAAGGTACAGATGTGAGCAGGTGTGGCTGGCTAACAGGTGAACGAGATGTAGGTGTGAGTGGGCGTGGCCAGCTGAACAAGGTACAGATGTGAGCAGGTGTGGCTGGCTGACAGGTGAACGAGGTGTAGGTGTGAGTGGGCGTGGCCGGCTGAACAAGGTACAGATGTGAGCAGGTGTGGCTGGCTGACAGGTGAACAAGGTGTAGGTGTGAGTGGGCGTGGCCGGCTGAACAAGGTACAGATGTGAGCAGGTGTGGCTGGCTGACAGGTGAACGAGGTGTAGGTGTGAGTGGGTGTGGTCGGCTGAACAAGGTACAGATGTGAGCAGGTGTGGCTGGCTGACAGGTGAACAAGGTGTTGGTGTGAGTTGGCGTGGCCGGCTGACAGGTGAACGAGGTGCAGATGTGAGCAGGTGTGACTGGCTGACAGATGAACGAGGTGTAGGTGTGAGTGGGCGTGGCCAGCTAAACAATGTGCAGATGTGAGCAGGTGTGACTGGCTGACAGGTGAACAAGGTGTAGGTGTGAGTGGGCGTGGCCGGCTGAACAAGGTGCAGAAAACTGACAGAGGAAAAGCCTGTGACAAATGGAAACAATGGAAAACTAAACACGAAAAAACTGTAACAGAATAGCTAAAAGCTAAATGTAGCGCAATGCTAACTAGAAGCTGAATGGAGTGGGATGGAAGCTAAAAAGCATAAGCAACAACGGAAAACAAAATTAACAGATTTCACAAGAACAATGTTTCTTTAAAGGAATATAAGAAATTTTGATGTGTTTCAAGGGGGAAATGAGTAACTAAAGTTAATTAAAAACAAAAGTTATAGCTGTTTCCTGAACGAGCCGAACATTTTCATATGCAAATGGCTAAAACAACACAAATTATGCAGAAAAACAGAAGCCATTGTACTCTAAATAACATCATTACTCTTTCTGAGGGTCATTCTCAGTTTACATAACTGTGGGTTTCTGAACACGTTAAAGTTTCTATAGAAAGTTGTGTGGCAGAACAGAGGTCGTTGAGGTCACATCTTAACTTTCAACCCATTAAAAGCTCGTTAAACACTCCAAACTGTTGTGTGTGTGTGAGCAACACACCGGTTTGTTCTGGACCCACACTTCTGAGCTCATCCTCCGTGAATTGAGCAAAGCAGCAGTAAAATGTGAATGCACTGACTTTTTACCAGGTCTTTAAACACTTTAAAGTTGTAACGTTTTAATGTCAGGCCTCTTAGAGGAAAACAGTATTTTGTTTTATTTTTTGCTGCTGAGGACTCTATCATTTTCTCTGCAGTGTCAGAAAAACTGCATGTTTTTGCTGCAAAGAGGTGCATCATGTTGGTGAGTTGGATTATTTTTTTTTGACCAAATCATTTCATTCTCATCTCTTTTGTAAAGATTTTCAAAGTAAAATAGTCGATGAAAACGTGTTTTTATAAACTCAAAGGCTCTAAACAAGCAGTAAGTCACTGCCCCCTGTCTGAGGGGTTTGAGTGGTAAATGTTTGTAGTTTTGAAGATCAGTGTTTTTCTGGGCTGGAATTGAACAGAGAATGAAACAAACCTAGATGTTTTTGGTGCAACATGTTCAAGTGGGGAGGAGTTACACTGTGGAGAAGAACAGAGGTTTGCATGTTTATTGTTCCAGACAGCAGAGTTACGAAGCCTGATGAGTGGAGGAAGAAATTTTACCCCTCACCAGGCACAACAGTGGAGTCAGGGGGTGGCCAATGGTGGCCTTGACCACCATAGATTAATCTTGAGCCACCCCAAAGGCCCCCTCAATCATTTGAGGAAACTACATTTTAAAGCTGCAGTATGTGTTTTCTAAAAATATATGTTTAACATATTTCTTCACTCTGTCACTATCTCCTGACAGACTGATGTTAGACAAGTAATCTCTGAAAAAAACTATAGTCCCCTTGCTTCTCTAAAAGCATTTCTAAAAACCCACAGTGACCCGCCGTTAACCAGCCAATAAAAACAGAGTTTTTAACCAGCCAATAAAAACAGAGCTTCTCACGCCCCCGCCTGTCCCAGCCCGTAGCGGCCGCGGCACGTTCTCGTTCAAAGGATTGCAAAGCGATGCAGGACTGTTTTGTATGTGACACAAATGTATTAAATTCCCCTTCTTCATCCCTGATCTGGACTTTTCTTTTGTTTTTTTGCCAAAAGTCAAGTGATCGCTTCCTCCTCCGCTGACTCCATGCTAATGCCCCTTTTCCACCGGTCGGCTCGGGTCGGATGTTACGTCATATGTGCGTCGCAGAGACCCCCTTTCATCCTTTCCCACCGGATATTCCGTGCTGCTCCGCGCCAGATTTCTTGAGATTTTTGGGCTGGTTTCAGAGGGGTACTGAGGCGAGCTCACCCGCTCCGGAAGGAGGAAGGAGGAGACTCGAGCTGTTTTCACGGAAGTGAGGGAAGCGATCACGGCAGGACTTTACATGAATAACACGGTAAAAACAATTATTATTTTTTAAATTTATAGCAAAGATGGGTCTTCAGCTGAACGTGTCCTTAATAAAATCACGTATTGCTCAAAACTGCAGGATTTTAAAAAGTAGGTTCGCCACGAGCAACACGCGGCGCGCGGGCGGCTTTGTGTCTTTAAATGTAGCTCAATGAACAGATATAAAATATATTTCATAGCTGACTTTATAGTACGAGGGCTCCTGAGCTCAACCACGCTTTAATATTGTCACGTAGTGGTCAAATCTGCTGCATTTAAAGTAGTTTCGCTTTGACTTCTTCCAAACCTGTGCGTGCACAACGAAAATAAATTATAAAAATTCGAATTTTATTTCAAATAACTCCAACAGGATACATTTAGTATATGAACATGTTGTGATCACACTATATTTTTTTGAAAAATATCAGCTATGTGGTTTTTGATAGAATTGATAATATGTGATACAAAGTACAAGGGAGAAAATTAATGGAGGTAGCTTGACACATTTATGTCTATAACACATTGAATTTTATTTCAAATAACTCCAACAGGATACATTTAGTATATGAACATGTTGTGATCACACTGTGTTGTTTAAAAAAAAAAAAACAGTTTCTGGACTAAATTAATCACATTTTTCTTTTACAGTCAACAGAAGAAAATCACCAGAATTCAACAACCTGTGTCATCTTCTGGAGGAAGACGTGAGACACCAGATGGAAATTTGTTACTTCTGTTTGTCACTTCAAACTTTTCCTATTAAACGTTATATTTTCTTAAGTGGTGTCCTCGAACATTCAATTTCCTAAACTTATTTTATAATGTGAAGTGTGTATTGTGTTTAAATCCATACTGGAAGTTAAGAGAACTTTCCATTTGCATTTGACCTTTAAAGAATCATAAGATAAAGATTATTAGAATCTGCTCAACTGTTATTACGTTATAAATTATTTGGTTCTAGGATGAAGTCATACAAAAAAAGTCAAAAATTAAAAGTGGCCAAAGTCCTTTGGACAGTTTAAAGTTAAAGAATTCACAGACCATCCATCTACCATCTACCATCTACCACCCAGCAGCAACTTTACCAGGGAGACACTGGCAGTTTCAAAGATCACAGTGTGATGTTTTAAATCAACTTTATTTATAAAGCACATTTTAAAAACCACAGGGTCAACCAAAGTGCTGTACAATAACATAAAAGACAAGTTAATTAAAAACTATAAAAAGCATACAAAAATAAATACATATACCAGTCTTACTGCAGGTGTGTTAACATGCCATAAAAGATAAGATCACGTGTTAAAAGCCAAGGAATAAATGTGTGTTTTTAAATAAGATTTAAAAAGTTTTGAGGACTGTCAGCAGCAACTGCTCAGCTGATCTGAGATCGGGGAGGGCAGGAAGGTTGAAGCAGCTCAGATAAATATGGTTTTGCAACTTTATCAAGCACCTTGTGCATAACTAAATAATAAAATATGCTTTAATACATCTTTATTGTAAAAATACTAAATTGGAAAATACATGGGTTTAAAGAAGGCAACAAGGTAGGATTATGAATTGGGTTTAAAGATTACAGCTCATGAGGTACTCATTATAGCATGACATCTCTTTCACAACATTCTGTCAAAGCCTTTATTGTGTTCTTCTTCTAGTGGTGGCTAGTACTGTAGTAAATAGCTTGAGGGAACACTACTGCCACCATGTGGTAAGACGAGTAGGATTCTGGACCCCGCCCACAGAAGGGGTACAAAAAAGCTGTGGAAACAGAACATAGATGTGACCCGACCCGAACTGAGCCGATCTGAGCCGATCCAACCCGAGCCGAGCCGAGCGGTGGAAAAGAGGCATAAGACATGCAGGATAGTGGACCTCATGAACCAGGTTGGACACAACATTTAGATATGACACTGAGGACATAAAGTCTTTGAAATCCTGATTGTCTCTTTCTGTCGTTTCATCCTGATTTAAAGACGTGGCTTCAAAACACAGTTTTGACCGTTTTTTATTTATTTATAAAGAAACAAGTTTCAAAGAGATAACTGCCCAGATAGAATGAAATCTAAACTTACCTGGACATATTTAGAATAAATGAAGTTGTTACTTCTTCTTGTTCTTGTCTTCTTGTGTTTGTTGTTGTTCTTCTTGTTGTTGTTTTTACTTGTTCTTGTCCTCTTTTTGTCTTCTTGTGTTTGTTGTTCTTCTTGTTTTTGTTGTTATTGTTGTTCTGATCACCGTTTTTTAACGCTGTTGTGTTAACTTATTGTGTAAAGAAAGTTTTGTTAAAAATTTTAAAAAATGTTCTTCTTCTTCAGGTTTTCTAAGGCAGTTAACAATTGATTTATTGTACTACCACCCCCAACTGGTAAGGTGTGTGGACTGAAACAATGATAGTTAGAGCAGATGGGATGCCTTGAAGTGTAGCTCACCCCACCGTCCAGAGATAGCCCCGCCCCAGCCCAGGATTTGAAAAATGCAAAAAAAATGGGCATGTCAACAGACACCGCCTAAAGGAGGGGGAGGCGGGTGGTGGGTGAGCAAGGAGGTGTGGCCAGGACGAGAGACTATCACTGTTTCTGAATGTTAAAATTACATTAGTAATACACCACTTAAAACAAGCAACACAAAGTATTATTATGTAGATGCAGTGGTGGGCCCTCCGACCGCTAGGGAGCGCTAAACCGCTAATCCGCTTATAGCGGACCTAAACTATTTGTTAGCTTAACAACGGATTGACTAACTTTTATAACTCATAAGCGGATTTGTGCTATTTTTATTTAAAATGCAGTACCGCTAATAACTAATTATCTATCAGTAAAAACGAAAAAACTTATTTACGAGCTCGGACGACTGCTAACAGACTATATCCTGTCAGCGCCGGATGTGGTCCGTGACAAAAAAGCGTCCCCCTCAGTCTCTTGGTGTGTGCTCTCTCTCTAGCAGTTAGCAGCCAGTGTGTTACTCTGCAGCCTTATTGCTTGTTTTCGAAGAGTCAGACGAAGACTTTTTAACATGGAGGGTGAACTTGTGGATGTTTCTCAGCGGCCTACGCGACGCGTCTGGATTTTAAAAAGAAGTTCGCCATTAGCACTCTTCAAAATGGCGTCCGCGACGGCCACAGAAGCCAGGATTTTACAACAAAACACGGTAAAACAATTATTTCTTTGCTGAGAAAAAATATATTTCATAGCTGACATTATAGCACAAGTTTTTCTGAGCTTGAGAGTTTCACGAAATGGTCAAATCTGCTGGATTTAAAAAAGTAGTTCGTCATTAGCACTCTTCAAAATGGCGTCCGCGACGGCCACAGAAATTAAGAACATAAAATAGCTGACAGGGCAGCAAACTTACATACTCAGGGAATCACAAGGAACTCAGGAGACAGAGGCAACAGGAGACAATGCCAGGACAACGATAAACACAGAGATACAGACTTATTTTTGATTTGATGTTTATTCATTCATTTTAAAAGAACAATACAAAACAGTTTCATCAGATACAAGAATACAAGTAGGATAAAATGAAAGGAGCAGAAAGAAGATGATATCTGCCCCTTATTTCACAGTTTGTTCAACCAATGAT
>JBBPBX010076331.1:0-12757 GCA_038048925.1 Garcialebias charrua | reverse complement strand
ATTGTTTACTGTTGTACTGATAAATATCTCCTGGAGGGTACCGTAAACACCGGAGTATAATACGCTCCGGTGTATAATACGCTTTGGCCAATATTTGGAAATAAATCAGAAAAATCGGTAGATAATACGCTTTGGTGTATAATACGCGCTGCCGTGACAGTCTTTTTTATGGCCACTATGGCGCCAGGATACGCCTCCAGGTACAGTCTGCAGGTAAACAGACTACAGGGCGCATTAGCGCCCATAGCGGACGAAACTGGTACTGCACCAGTACCAGTTAGTAACTAACTAACTAACCATTTTTAGGCCAAAATGAAAAACAGCGAATCAGAGCCAAAAATGGGTCTAAAAATATGGGAAAAAAATCTGTAGATAATACGCTTCGGTGTATAATACGCAGGACATTCAAATGAGCAATAAAAGTGCGTATTATACACCGGTGTTTACGGTAAATGTAAACTATATCTTGGCTGCAAACATTCATTAAAACTGTGAAGCAGACAGTCTGATTTCAGTCAGCTGCGCTCAGTTTGCTCCTCCTCCGAAACAGGCAGACTGAGCGCGGCTGACCGAAATCAGACTGCCTGCTTCGGACTGAATGAGAAGAACACACTGCTGAAGACATGAAGCTCGAATGTCCAATGCAAAACTAACTTTGCCACAGTGCCTGGCTAAACAATCCTTGTGCTCTTTAATGTGGTGCTTTTTCAAATATTTATAAAGTTCGATGTGTTGTAGGTCGCGACCGAGCTGCCCCCTCTCGGTACAGCGGCTCTGCAGACATTGCACGTTGCTGTCTTGCTGTGTTTAGTGTAAATGCTTCCACACAGCAGACATGTTACAATGAAAAGTTGGTTAGCCGTTAGCAACAGTGCTGCTCTCAGTCCACACGTGCTTACTCATGTTGTAGTTGGCTGCAAACTATGAAATGGATTTCCTGAATGTGAGGTAGGTGTTATTACTCTGGGTTTCATGAGACACCTCCGTTCAAGAAGTCCATAGTTTGAAGCCAACTTGCAGAGCAGCAGGCAGGGAATCACATATGGCGACGTTTCATCAGACACAGACATGCATCATGGATTGGAAATCTTTGCAGGTTGGATTGGAAAAATACGATACGTAAATTATGCTGGTAACTGAGGCTGATACGATACCGGATCGATAGGCCCCCCATCCCTAGTTATATAAGGTCCGGTCAACAACTTGATAATAATAATGAACGCAGCAGCTGCCCTCCCAGACTGCCCTCCAGAACTGGGTTAGGCAAACAGAGAACATCCAAGGTTTTCCACGCAGAGCCCAACAGGTCTGTAGAGTTCTGTCCATGCAGGCAGATGGAGGATCATACAGCCACCATGACAGGCCAGAGAGGCTGAATGGGGCCAGGAACTAAACCACAATGGCATGGTGGTATGATGGCAAGGCCGCAACATACAAAACACAGCAAGTGTGTCGTGGTCATACTCGTAGCGTGGGTGTGCAGTGTAGGTAAAAAAAGAGTTAAAATAAGAACCAAAAAAAGATAGAGTCGAAGTCCCTCCCATCAGTGCAGCCATACTGCGGCACTCATGATGTCACTTGAATGTTGTTATGCCATGTTGGCTGAATTTTAGACATTTTGTGTAGTCAGTTGACTGTGGTGGCCATCTTTTTTTGCTTGTACTGTATGTTTCTCAAAATAATCAGGTTTTGCTTTATTATGTGTGTATGTTGGGGATGAGTATCAGCTTCTACCACCACAGATCTGAGCTCAAACTTCATGAATTGAGAAATAGCAATTTTTGTGTTTGTTGAAGTGTCTTATATGTGGTGGCCATCTTAAATGTGACTGACTCCAAAAGTGAAACTGCTGTAGATGTAAATCTGATATTGTGGCGGACCACTAGGGGACGTTACTCACACCCAGAGGACAGGATGTTGTATACAGAGGACAGGAAGTCTTATTGTGAAAAGGTTTTATGTGTAAGGCGTGGTTTTGGCGCTTACCGAGTTAGTTGGTGTTGGAGTTGAATAAAGTGAAGTCCTACGTACAGATCCGGTGTCGTCTTTTCCACTCCACCACACTGGTGACCCCGCGAACCGAACATGTCGAGTTCTGAAGATGGAGCCAGCTCTTCTCTGAGGTCTGCTGCTGTGGAACCTCCACCGGCCGCCCCGCTTGCCTTTTCGGTGGCCGTTAAAATCCCGGACTTCTGGCTGCATGATCCTCCTTCATGGTTCGTCCACATTGAAGCACAATTTGCTCTGCGTGGGATTTCATCTGACGACACAAAATACCACTATGTGGTCGCCTCGCTGGATCCGTTGTCCACCCGGTGAGCAATGACCCTGCTCCGGGACCCTCCGACACACGGAAAGTACATCGCTCTCAAGCAACTCCTCCTGCGGCGCTACTCACTCTCCGACGCAGAGCGCGCTGAGAAACTTTTTTCCCTCTCTGGCTTGGGCGATGGCACGGCTCTCGAGCTTATAGAGAGCATGTTGTCTCTGCTTGGATCAGACGACGGTGGGTTCCTTTTCCTCCACCTCTTCCTCCGGCAGCTCCCGGCTCCGGTGCGCGCTGTCCTGGCCAACTCCCCGCTTCTGCAGCAGAAGGACTACCGCTCGCTGGCGGAAGAAGCCGACCGCATCCTCCTGGCCACGAGGACCTTCGCAGTCCAGGCGGCAGTTCCTGGATCTCCGGCAGCACATTCCGAGCTTCAGCCAACGCCTTCAGAGCCGGACGAGCCGTCTGTGGTGGCAAGGATCGCTTTCCGCGGGCGTAAAGGAGCCGCCGCCCTTTGTTTCTATCACCACCGTTTTGGCGCCAAAGCACGACGGTGCATCCCGCCGTGCAGCTTCAAGCCGCAGGGAAACGACAACGCCAGCGCTCGGTAGCAGCCGCGGCCGTTGGCGACAAGGAAAGGCTGCTTTTCATCGAAGACTCGAGGTCGGGGAGGCGGTTTCTGGTGGACTCTGGTTCGCAGAAGAGCCTCGTTCCCCCGACCGGCTCCGACAGGTTAGCAGAAGGCTGCAGCCCGCTGCTAACCGCAGCTAATGGCTCTCCCATCAAGACATTTGGTGAAAGGTTGGTGACTGTTTCCATGACCGGGACTTCCAGTGGAACTTTGTTGTTGCTGCAAGCTCAGTTCGTATTTTAGGTGCTGATTTTCTTTGTGCTCCTTGTTGATGTTGCTAACAGACGTTTGATCGATGCTGTGTCTTTTTCATCGCTACCTTGTGCGACGCGAGGGGCCGGGCCTTTAATGCATGCTAACTTTTTAGCTTCGGGTAACGTGTTTCAGCGTTTATTGTCTGAGTTTCCCTCACTGACGGTCCCTAATTTTTCAAACACAGACACAAAACACGGGATCGAACATTATATCCCCACAACGGGCCCTCCGGTTTTCGCACGTGCGCGCCGCCTTGATGCTACTAAGCTAGCAATAGCGCGACAAGAGTTTGCTAGCATGGAGCGTTTAGGCATCATGCAGCGTTCAAACAGTCCGTGGGCCTCGCCCTTGCACATGGTGCCTAAGGCAGACGGCAAATGGCGACCGTGTGGGGATTTCCGCCGCCTTAACAACATCACGGAAAATGACGTTATCCCATCCCCCACATCCAGGATTTTTCAGTGCACCTGGCTGGGACCTCCATTTTTTCTAAAGTAGATTTAGTGCGGAGATACCACCAGGTTCCTGTGCATGTGGAGGATGTCCCTAAGACCGCTGTGATCACTCCGTTCGGCCTTTTCGAGTTTTTGCGCATGCCTTTTGGTCTTAAAGGTGCAGCCCAAACGTTCCAGCGGTTGATGGATTCAGTCTTAAGGGGATTGTCCTTCGTGTTTGTGTACTTAGACGACATCCTTGTAGCTAGCAGCTCAGCTGAACAGCACATGTCCCACCTCCGTGAGGTTTTTCAGCGCCTAGCAGCACATGGCCTGATTGTAAACACAGCAAAATGCCAGTTTGGGTTGCCAGTTATTGATTTTTTGGGCCACCGCATTTCTGCCAGTGGTGCTGTTCCGTTGCCAAACAAAGTGCAAGCGGTGTCCAATTTTCCTCAGCCCCAGTCTGTGAAAGCTCTGCAGGAGTTTTTGGGGATGGTTAACTTCTATAACCGTTTCCTCCCCAGAGCAGCTCAACTGCTGCAACCGCTTTATGGAGCGCTAAAAAAGAAAAAGGCCAACGACAGTGTTGACTGGACTCCAGAACGCCTCCAGGCATTTGTTGATGCTAAGACTGCATTGGCCACTGCTGCCCTTTTGGCCCATCCATACCCAGCGGCAAAAATAGCTTTAACAACCGACGTATGTAGCGGTGGGGGCTGTGTTAGAACAGCAGGTTTCTGGAGTTTGGCAACCACTCGCATTTTTCAGCCGTACGCTGCGGGACAATGAGCTTAAATACAACATTTTTGACAGGGAGTTGCTGGCACTTTACCTGGCTACACGCCATTTCAGGTTTTTCCTGGTGGGCCGCCGGTTCACAGCATACGTTGACCACAAACCTTTGGTGTTTGCCAAGTCAAAAATTTCTGACCCCTGGTCCGCACACCAGCAACGCCACCTCGCGGCGGTATCTGAATTTACAACAGACATCCAGCATGTGGCTGGAAAATCCAACGTGGTGGCCGACTGTCTCTCCCGGGTGCTGATCTCTCCCGTGTACGTTGGCATTGATTTTTCTGCTATGGCTGCGGACCAACGTACCGATGCAGAAATACTCGAGCTCCAGTCTGGGCCCACAGGCCTCGAGTTGGAAGAACGGCAGGTGAATGACGGAGATCCTCTCCTACTCTGTGACGTTTCTACTGGCGTGCCCCGCCCTCTGGTTCCAGTTTCATGGCGCCGCCGCGTGTTCGACTCTTTACATTCCCTTTCTCATCCAGGTGTTAGAGCCTCTGTGAAACTGGTCAGTTCAAAGTTTGTTTGGCCCGGTTTGCGTAAAACAGTTAAGGAGTGGGCAGCAGCGTGTGTCCCATGCCAACGTGCCAAGGTTAACAGGCACACCAAAGCACCTTTGGAACCCTTCTCCATCCCTAGTCGGTGGTTTGATCATGTACACGTAGACCTGGTGGGCCCTCTGCCTCCATCACAGGGTTTTACTCATCTGCTGACCATGATCGACCGGACCACGAGGTGGCCTGAGGTGGTGCCTCTGGTTTCCACAACTTCTGCAGTTGTGGCCCGGGCATTTATGTCTACCTGGGTTGCGCGTTTTGGCCCCCCTTCAGACATTACATCTGACAGAGGCCCTCAGTTTGTTTCTGAGCTTTGGTCTACCATGGCCAAGGGTCTGGGGACTAACATCCACAGAACCACCGCTTACAACCCCCAAGCTAATGGGTTGTGTGAACGGTTTTACAGGTCAAAAAGGCGTTCAATTCAGGATCAACTGGACTTTATTTGTAACAGAAAACGTTTCGACTTCTGTCCAGAAGGCTGCGCTACTTGCTGCTTTGACCGGTGACAACTGGATGGACCGTCTTCCGTGAGTTTTGCTGGGTTTACGTACAGCAACCAAAGAGGACCTTGGCACTTCCCCAGCGGAGCTGGTTTTCGGCCAGCCTGTGCGCGTCCCCGGTGAGTTTTTACCTGACGTACCCTCACCACAGTCCGTTCTACCGTTGCAACATTTTTCATCTCAGGGGGACTCTTTTCGTGTCCCTGGTCCAGTACACCATTGTTTACCGCAGTCATTTGTCCCTAAGATTCTAGAGTCCTCTAAATTTGTTTTTGTCAAACACAATGCCCACAGGACACCACTACAGCCCTTGTATGATGGCCCATTTAGAGTTCTCCAACCAGGTCCGAAACACTTCATTTTAGATCTAGGGGGTCGTACTGAGACTGTCTGTATTGATAGGCTGAAACCCGCTCATGTCCTGTCAGATGACCAGGTTGTTACGGCCCAGGCCCCTCGCAGGGGCAGACCTCCATCCACGTCGCTAACGGACTGCTGTCCTCCTTCCAGAGACTCTCAACGACCAACGGAACATGACTCTTCGGCAGGCCCTCCTCGTCGCCCTCCGCTTCATCAGGCTGGTTCTACAGGGTCCAAGTTCAGCCGTTCTGGTCGTTTGACTCAAGCCTAAGGTTCTGGACTAGTAAAGGACCATACTGGGTGTTCAGGGGGGGACGTGTGTGGCGGACCACTAGGGGAAGTTACTCACACCCAGAGGACAGGATGTTGTATACAGAGGACAGGAAGTCTTATTGTGCAAAGGTTTTATGTGTAAGGCGTGGTTTTGGCGCTTATCGAACAGTTGGTGTTGGAGTTGAATAAAGTTAAGTCCTACGTACAGATCCGGTGTCGTCTTTTCCACTCCACCACAATATTTACTCCAAGTGTTTCACTAAAATATGTCGAAGACCCCAAGGAGGGAAACGTGTCAGGAGACAGAGGGAGAAGAGGAAAGTGAAGAATGTAGGACTGAGGGTTGCAACTCTAAATGTGGGGACAATGACAGGCAAAGGTAGAGAGCTGGCTGACATGATGCAGAGAAGAAAGGTAGATGTTTTATGTGTCCAAGAGACCAAGTGGAAGGGCAGCAAGGCTCGCAGTATTGGAGCAGGGTTCAAACTGTTTTACCATGGTGTGGATAGAAAGAGAAATGGAGTAGGGGTGGTCCTGAAGGAGGAGCTGGCAAAGAATGTAGTAGAGGTGAAGAGAGTGTCAGATAGGGTGATGTGTCTGAAGGTAGAAGTAGAAGGTCTGATGCTAAACATCGTCAGTGGTTATGCTCCACAGGTTGGATGTGATGGGGAGGAGAAAGATACATTTTGGAAAGATCTGGATGAAGTGATAGAGAGTATTCCCAGGGAGGAAAGAGTGGTGATTGGAGCAGACCTGAATGGACATGTTGGTGAAGGAAACAGAGGGGATGAGGAAGTGATGGGTAGGTTTGGTGTCAAGGAAAGAAACCAGGAAGGACAGATGGTGGTGGATTTTGCCAAGAGAATGGAAATGGCTGTAGTCAATACCTATTTCCAAAAGAGGGAGGAACATAGAGTGACCTATAAGAGTGGAGGAAGGAGTACACAGGTCGACTACATTCTGTGTAGAAGAGGAAACCTGAGGGAGATTGGAGACTGTAAGGTTGTGGCAGGGGAGAGTGTGGCCAGACAGCATCGGATGGTTGTGTGTAGAATGACTGTTGTGAAGAAGAGAAAAAGAGTAAAATCAGAGAAGAAGACCAAATGGTGGAAGCTAAAGAAGGAAGAATGTTGTGAGAAATTCAGAGATGAGCTGTTAAAGGCTCTGGGTGGTAAGAAAGAGCTTCCAAGTGACTGGGCTACTACAGCAACAGTAATTAGAGAGACAGGTAGGAAGGTACTTGGTGTGTCATCTGGACAGAGAATGGAAGATAAGGAAACCTGGTGGTGGAATAGTGAAGTGCAGGACACCATTCAAAGAAAGAGATTAGCCAAGAAGAAATATGACAGTGAGAGGACTGAAGAGAGGAGACAGGAATATAAGGAGATGGGACATAGAGCAAAGAGGGAAGTAGCTAAGGCAAAGCAGAGGGCGTACAATGAGTTGTATGGGAGACTGGACACTAAAGAGGGCGAGAAGGACTTGGCAAGACAGAGGGATCAGGCTGGAAAGGATGTGCAGCAGGTTAGGCTTATTAAAGATGGTAATGGTAATGTTCTAACAAGTGAGGAGAGTGTGACAGGAAGATGGAAGGAGTACTTTGAGGAGCTAATGAATGAAGAGAATGAAAAAGAAAGAAGAGCATAGGTCATAGAAACTGTGGACCAGGAAGTGGGAAAGATTAGTGAGGCTGAGGTCTGGAAAGCTCTGAAAAGAATGAAGAAGGGGAAGGCAGTAGAACCTGATGACATACCAGTGGAGGTTTGGAAATGTCTTGGAGAGATGGCAGTGAGGTTTTTGACTCAAATATTCAATGGCATATTTGAGGGTGAGAAAATGCCTGAAGAATGGAGAAGTGTGCTGGTTCCCATTTTTAAGAACAAGGGTGATGTACAGAGTTGTAGCAACTACAGGGGAATTAAGTTGATGAGCCACACGATGAAGATCTGGGAGAGAGTTGTGGAAGCAAGACTTAGACAAGAGGTGACTATCTGTGAGCAGCAGTATGGTTTCATGCCAAGAAAGAGCACCACAGATGCCATCTTTGCTTTGAGAATGCTGATGGAGAAGTACAGAGAGGGTCAGAAAGAACTCCATTGTGTCTTTGTAAATTTAGAAAGAGCATATGACAAGGTGCCAAGGGAAGAGGTGTGGTATTACATGAAGAAAATTGGAGTGGCAGAGAAAATGTTAGACTGGTACAGGACATGTATGAGGAAATCAGGACAGTGGTGAGATGTGCTGTAGGAGTGACAGATAGCTTGAAGGTGGAGGTGGGATTGCATCAAGGATCGGCTCTGAGCCCCTTCTTGTTTGCTCTAGTGATGGACGACTAACAGATGAGGTCAGGCAGGAATCCCATGGACTATGATGTTTGCAGATGACATTGTGATCTGTGGTGGGAACAGTGAACAGGTGGAAGAGAACTTGGAGAGGTGGAGGTATGCACTTCAAAGAAGAGGAATGAAAGTCAGCTGTAATAAGACAGCGTACATGTGTGTGAATGAGAGGGAGGCTGGTGGAACAGTGAGGCTACAAGGAGCAGAGGTCACAAAGGTGCAGGACTTCAAGTACTTGGGGTTGTAAGGATGTGGCTCCCTCTGGTGGTCGTCTCCTTCCGCCCACCACCTTGTCTTGCATGTTGTCTGTCTCAGGTGTGTATGATTTAGGTAATTAGGCTGTATATATAAGTTTGCATTTGTGTGCATGTCTTTGTCGGGCCATTGATCTTCCTTCCTGGTGTGTCGTGTTCTTTGCAGCTCCTTGGTTTTTGTGAGTACAACTCCTCATGTTGAAGTTTTTGTATTAAGCCACAGTTGAGCTTTTGAGTTTTTGTTATTAAAGTATTTTTGACTTTTTACTCGTGTCTCTGAGTGTCCGTCTGCACCAATGGACTCACCCCTCCCACACCACGCTGGATCATAACAGGGGTCCACTGTCCAAGAAAATGGGGAATGTGGGAAAGAGGTGAAAAAGAGAGTCCAGGCAGGATGGAGTGGATGGAGAAAAGTTTCAGGAGTGATTTGTGACAAAAAGGTGTCATCAAAGGTCAAAGGAAAAGTTTACAAGACAGTGGTAAGACCAGGTATGTTGTATGGTCTGGAGACAGTGTCATTGACAAAAAGACAGGAGAAAGAACTGGAAGTGGCAGAAATGAAGATGTTGAGGTTCTTCTTAGGAGTGACAAGGATGGATAAGATTAGGAATGAGATCATCAGAGGTACAGCACAGGTTGAACAACTGGGAGATAAAATTAGAGAAGCCAGACTGAGATGGTTTGGACATGTCCAGAGGAGGGACAGTGGGTATATTGGTAGAAGGATGTTAGAAATGCAGCTGCCAGGAAAAAGTCAAAGAGGAGATATATGGATTCAGTTAGAGAGGACATGAAGGTAGTTGAAGTGAGGACAGAGGACCGAGTGAGGTGGAGGAGGATGACTCACTGTGGTGACCCCTGAAGAGGGAACAGCCGAAAGAAGAAGAAGAAGGTTTCACTAAGGAGACTCATTAATAAAACAGAACACACCTAATATAATCAACTGAGGACAAACGCAGAAGATGGAACCAAAGCAAAACAGACTGAAAAGGACACAGGTGAGTACAGGAAACACACATTATCATACTATTTGTACTCTGTACTGTTTAAGCAAGTAGATTTTCTCACTTTTATGTGAGCCTTCCTGTGTCTCCTGCATCTTTCTACACACAGTTTACTGTAGTAGAATCTCATGGAGAAATAACTGTTCATTCAATGTTAATTATTAATAATGACCTGGTTGATGCTTGAATATCTTGTTCCAACAAAGCTACAAACAGTTACGTTAGAATACTTCTACTTGGAAAATATACCTTGCATTTAATGTCTGATTATTTTAACGTTTGAATTAAATTGCATTTCTCACTAATTGCATAAAACAGATAACTTGGACCCATCTAGTGCTATTTTTTTTATTTATTTAGTCGAATTTATTGTACCCCTCCCTGGGCTGCCACCTTACCGTGGTGGAGGGGTTTGAGTGTCCCAATAATAATAATAATAATAATAATAATAATAATAATAATAATAATAATAATAATAATAATAATAATAATAATATAATAATGAATTCAATTTATAACACACTTTTCATTAGTGAAAATCTCAAAGTGCTACACACATTGAATGCTACACACATTCATACACCGGTAGCGGCAGACTACCATGCAAGGTGCTTTCCAGTCCTACCGGGAGCAACTCGGGGTTAAGTGTCTTGCCCAAGGACACAACGACACATGGTGTGGGGAACCGGGATTCGAACCGCCAACCTTCCGATCGGGGGACGACTGCCATTACCACTACGCCACAGCCGCCCAATGATCCTAGGAGCTATGCTGTCAGGGGCTTCATGCCCCTAGTAGGGTCACCCAAGGCAGACAGGTCCTAGGTGAGGGACCAGACAAAGTGCAGCCCAAAGACCCCTTATGATGAGTCAAATCACTGGAAACAATGTTCCCTCGCCCGGACGCGGGTCACCGGGGCCCCACTCTGGAGCCAGGCCCGGAGGAGGGGCACGTTGGCGAGCGCCTGGTGGCCGGGCTTTTACCCATGGAGCTCGGCCGGGCACAGCCCGAAGAGGAGACGTGGGTCCCCCTTCCCATGGGCTCACCACCTGTGGGAGGGGCCAAAGGGGTCGGGTGCATTGTGGAATGGGTGGTGGCCGAGGACGGGGACCCTGGCGGTCTGATCCTCGGCTACAGAAGCTGGCCATTGGGACATGGAATGTCACCTCTCTGGTGGGGAAGGAGCCTGAGCTAGTGTGTGAGGTTGAGAGGTTCCGGCTAGAAATAGTCGGACTCACCTCAACGCATGGCTCTGGCTCTGGAACCAGTTTCCTTGAGAGGGGTTGGACACTCTTCCACTCTGGAGTTGCCCCTGGTGAGAGGCGCCGAGCAGGAGTGGGCATACTTGTTGCCCCCCATCTTGGTGCCTGTACGTTGGGGTTCACCCCGGTGAACGAGAGGGTAGCCTCCCTTCGCCTACGTGTGGGGGGACGGGCTCTGACTGTTGTTTGTGCCTATGCGCCAAACGGCAGCGCAGATTACCCACCCTTTTTGGAGTCCTTGGAGGGGGTATTGGAGGGTGCGCCTCCTGGGGACTCCCTTGTTCTGCTGGGGGACTTCAACGCTCACGTGGGCAATGACAGTGAGACCTGGAGGGGTGTGGTTGGGAGGAACGGCCCCCCTGATCTGAACCCGAGTGGTGTTCTGTTGTTGGACTTCTGTGCTCGTCATGGATTGTCCATAACGAACACCATGTTCAGGCATAAGGGTGTCCATATGTGCTCTTGGCACCAGGACACCCTAGGTCGCAGCTCGATGATCGACTTTGTTGTCGTCTCATCTGATCTGCGGCCGCATGTCTTGGACACTCGGGTGAAGAGAGGGGCGGAGCTGTCAACTGACCACTACCTGGTGATGAGTTGGCTCCGATGGTGGGGGAGGATGCCGGTCAGACCTGGCAGGCCCAAACGTATTGTGAGGGTCTGCTGGGAACGTCTGGCAGAGTCTCCCGTAAGACGGAGCTTTAACTCCCACCTCCGGGAGAGCTTTGAACACGTTCCGAGGGAGGCGGGGGACATTGAGCCCGAGTGGGCCATGTTCCGCGCCTCTATTGTCGAGGCAGCTTATCGGAGTTGTGGCCGCAAGGTTGTTGGTGCCTGTCGTGGTGGCAACCCTCGAACCCGGTGGTGGACACCGGCAGTGAGGGATGCTGTCAGGCTGAAGAAGGAGTCCTATTGGGCCTTTTTGGCCTGTGGGACCCCGGAAGCAGCAGATAGGTACCGGCAGTCCAAGCGGCATGCGGCTCGGGTGGTTGCTGAGGCAAAAACTCGGGCGTGGGAGGAGTTCGGAGAGGCCATGGAGAATGACTTCCGTACGGCTTCGAGGCGATTCTGGTCCACCATCCGGCATCTCAGGGGGGGAAAGCGGTACGCGACCAACACCATTTATGGTGGGGATGGCGTGCTGTTGACCTCAACTCGGGATGTTGTGAGTCGGTGGGCGGAATACTTCGAAGACCTCCTCAATCCTACTGGCACGTCTTCCACTGAGGAAGCGGAGCCTGGGGATTTTGGGTCGGGCTCTCCAATCTCTGGTGCTGAGGTCGCCAAGGTGGTTAAAAAGCTCCGTGGTGGCAGGGCTCCGGGGGTGGATGAGATTCGTCCTGAGTTCCTTAGGGCTCTGGATGTTGTGGGGTTGTGTTGGCTTACGCGACTCTGCAATATCGCGTGGACATCGGGGGCAGTTCCCTTGGATTGGCAGACTGGGGTGGTGGTTCCCCTATTCAAAAAGGGGGACCGTAGGGTGTGTTCCAACTATAGGGGATCACACTCTTAAGCCTCCCTGGTAAGGTCTATTCAGGGGTTCTGGAGAGGAGGGTCCGTCGGATAGTCGAACCTCGGATTCAGGAGGAGCAGTGTGGTTTTCGTCCTGGTCGTGGAACACTAGACCAGCTCTACACCCTCAGCAGGGTCCTGGAGGGTGCGTGGGAGTTTGCCCAACCAGTTTACATGTGCTTTGTGGACTTGGAGAAGGCATTCGACCGCGTCCCTCGGGGGGTTCTGTGGGGGGTACTCCGGGAGTATGGGGTACCAGGCCCTTTGATATGGGCTGTTAGGTCCCTGTACGACCGGTGTCAGAGC
>JBBPBX010076329.1:0-17138 GCA_038048925.1 Garcialebias charrua | reverse complement strand
TGTAGAGACAGAGAGGACCCTTGGCCAGACCTGTGGCACTGACCAGAGAACAGCTGGAGGCAGCCACAAACCCCACACAGGAGTACAGGACCTGACAGAACATCTGGAGACAACAAAACATCGATAGGACCTGAAAACATCTGTACACCTGGAAATATCTGTAGGACCTGAACATCTGTACACCTGGAAATATCTGTAGACTCATAACCAACTCTAAGATCTGAACATCTGTAGACATGAAAACATCTGTAGGACCTGAACATCTGTATACCTGAATTTATCTGTACACCTGAACATCTGTACACCTGAACATCTGTAGGACCTGAACATCTGTACACCTGGAAATATCTGTAGACTCATAACCAACTCTAAGATCTGAACATCTGTAGGACCTGAACATCTGTATACCTTAAATTATCTGTAGACCTGAACATCTGTACACCTGAACATCTGTAGTGCCTGAACATCTGTACACATGGAAATATCTGTAGACTCATAACCAACTCTAAGATCTGAACATCTGTATACCTGAAATTATCTGTAGACCTGAACATCTGTACACCTGAACATCTGTAGTGCCTGAACATCTGTACACATGGAAATATCTGTAGACTCATAACCAACTCTAAGATCTGAACATCTGTATACCTGAAATTAGCTGTAGACCTGAACATCTGTATACCTGAAATTATCAGTAGACCTGAACATCTGTACACCTGAACATCTGTAGGACCTGAACATTTGTACACCTGGAAATATCTGTAGACTCATAACCAACTCTAAGATCTGAACATCTGTAGACATGAAAACATCTGTAGGACCTGAACATCTGTATACCTGAAATTATCTGTAGACCTCAACATCTGTAGGACCTGAACATCTGTATACCTGAAATTATCTGTAGACCTGAATATCTGTAGGACCTGAACATCTGTATACCTGAAATTATCTGTAGACATGAACATCTGTACACCTGAACATCTGTAGGACATGAACATCTGTACACCCGAAATTATCTGTAGGACCTGAGCATCTGTATACCTGAAATTATCTGTAGACCTGAACATTTGTACACCTGAACATCTGTAGGACCTGAACATCTGTATACCTGAAATTATCTGTAGACATGAAAACATCTGTAGGACCTGAACATCTGTATACCTGAAATTATCTGTAGGAACTGAACATCTGTATACTGTACCTGAAATTATCTGTAGGACCTGAACATCTGTAGGACCTGAAAAGGTCTAGAACATCTGTAGGACCTGAAAAGGTCTAGAACATCTGTAGGACCTGAAAAGGTCTAGAACATCTGTAGGTTTTGGGACCAGGAGGAGATCCAGCTCACCTGACTCCTGAAGGCCCAGCAGCCTTTGGTCTTGCTGGTCTGGACGAATGCTCGAGCTCCGAGTAAAACCTGAAACCAAACATCTGTAAAACATCTGCGTGACCATGGCTGCACATGTGATAAAACACCCACATCATACCAGGAAACCAGAACCCCACAGGCCCGTGGCCCAGGTTGCCTCTCGGGTCACATGACCCTCCAACAGGAAGTGGACCTTCAGCTCAGGAAGCAGCAGCAAGATGTTGGCGAGCATGCAGACGATCGCCATGGGAACCAGAGACACGCCCACACACCGCAGACACCTCGACGTGCACATCTGTCAGCCATGAAAAAAGAGTCAGATTCAGCCTTCAGAACTAACGATGAACATGATAAACAGGATAAACAGGATAAACATGATAAACATGATAAACATGATGAACATGATAAACATGATAAACATGATAAACATGATGAACATGATGAACATGATGAACATGATAAACATGATGAACATGATAAACATGATGAACATGTAAAGTAAGTAAGTAAACTTTATTTATATAGCACCTTTCACAGACATTGACATCACAAAGTGCTTCACATGCAAAAATAAAAAGAATAAAAAGAAAAAATACATAAAATTTAATTAAAAGCCAGTCTGAATAAATACGTTTTAAGATCTTTTTTAAAAGAGTCGATAGAGTCTGAGCTGCGCAGTGACAGAGGGAGAGCGTTCCAAAGCCTCGGGGCCATCACTTGGAATGCTCTGTCTCCACGTGTTTTAAAATACGTTCTTGGTACCATCAGTAGCATTTGATTTGAAGATCTCAAAGTCCTGGTGGGACGGAGAGGCTTCAAAAGGTCCGATAAATATTTGGGAGCCTGACCATGCAATGCCCTGAAAGTTAAAACCAAAATTTTAAAATGACTCCTGAAATGCACGGGGAGCCAATGCAGGGAGGCCAGAACAGGAGTGATATGAGCTCTTCTATTGGTTCTAGTTAGCAGCCTTGCTGCAGCATTTTGCACAGACTGAAGTCGAGCTAAAGAAGATTTGTTCAGACCCATTAAAAGACTGTTACAGTAATCTAACCGAGACGAAATAAAAGCATGAACAATCATCTCCAGTTCCTTCTGTGATACAATACATCGTAATTTTGAAATGTTTCGTAGATGATAAAAACAATTTCGAACTAACAATTTACAATGACTGTCCAAAGATAAAGAACTATCAAAGACGACACCCAAATTTCTGATGTTCTTATTAACTGAAAGATTTAAAAACGTAAGATGCTGTTGGATAATTTGGATTTTATCATCAGGGGCAATGATAAGAGTCTCGGTTTTATTTGCATTTAACTGCAGATAATTGTCGTTCAGCCATGATTTGATATCCAACAGACAGTTTCTGAGTTCAGTCAATTTATGGAACTCAGAAGTTCGAAAAGAACAGTACAGCTGGATGTCGTCAGCATACAAGTGATAAGATACATTACTGTAACGTTTCAAAATAAAACCTAAAGGGCGTAGATACAATAAAAAGAGGATCGGGCCCAAAACTGAACCTTGGGGTACCCCACAAGACAGCCGCGCAACATCAGAGTGAACATTGTTCATAAAAACAGTAAAAGACCTTTCGGATAAATAAGAAATAAACCAATTTAAAACAGTGCCAGAAATGCCAAAAAACTCTCTCATTCTGTTGATCAAAACAGTGTGATCCACTGTGTCAAAGGCTGAAGACAAGTCCAATAAAACCAACACAGTGTAGTTTCCAGAATCAGCTGCCATCAACACATCATTAGAAACTTTTAATAATGCAGTTTCTGTGGAGTGAAGTTTGCGAAAACCAGACTGAAAAGAATCCATAAAGTCATCAGTCTCCAAAAAGCAGTTTAGCTGTTGTGCTACAACCTTTTCAAGGATTTTTGACAGAAGGGGAAGTTTAGAGATAGGTCTGTAGTTTTCCGGCAACGATGAATCCAAGTTTGGCTTTTTGAGTAAAGGACAGACGACAGCAGTTTTAAAGTGGTGTGGGACAGTGCCAGAATGAAGAGAAGAATTTATCATTTGTACGACACTGGGGCCAATACAGCTAAAAATGTCTTTAAAAAGAGACGTAGGGAGGACATCATGGGGGCTCGATGACAGCGTCATATGACCCAAAAGATCTGAGATGTCCTTAGTGGAAACAGGGGTAAAAAAAGACCACTTGTCAGTGGTCAGCGATAAAGGAACCAGAGGAAGGGCAGGTGAGGGACAAATATTTGCCCTGATGCTGGTAATCTTATCAATGAAATAATTTAAAAAACGATTGCAATCTGCATATGTGAGATCACGTTGAGACGAAGATGCTGGAGAGACAATGTTCTTAATCGTATCAAATAAAAATTTTGGATTCCGTCCTTTGGATTTGATGAGATTTGCAAAGTAACGAGCTCTGGCAGTCTTAAGCATCTCGTTCAAAGAGCAGATCAAGTCTTTAAGATGTAGTCTGTGAACCACCAGTCCAGTACGTTTCCACAGACGTTCAGCTTTCCGACATGCTCTCCTCAAACTAAGAATTACATTATCAGTCCAAGGACAGTTTGTACGCTGGACAGTGCTACGCTTAAAAGGTGCTATAGTGTCCAATATTTCCTTACAGTGAGTGTTAAAACAAGAAACAACTGAATCCACATTCATGATGTCACAATCTAAAGAGGCAAAATCAAACAGGGAATTAAAAGCTTCATGAGTGTGCTCAGTGATGATCCGCTTCTGGATCAAAAGGCCAGAAGGAGCAGGATCAGGACTGAACGACACATTGAAATAAATACATTTGTGATCACTTAAAAATGAATCCTCCACTCGAACATCTTCCACATCCAGGCCTAAAGAAAAAACAAGATCCAGGGTGTGGCCTCTAAAATGAGTGGAGTTACCCACATGCTGAGTAAAGTGAAATGAGTCAGTGATGGATATAAAGTCTGCTGCTGCCTTACAAGTGACATCATCAATGTGCAAATTAAAATCACCCAAAATCAGAACATTCTCCAGCTTAATAATGGAGGACAGAAAATCAGTGAATTCTGATAAAAATACACTAGCTGTGCCTGGAGGTCTATAAATTAAAATGCAGTAAAATAATTTAAAAGAGCCTACTTTAATTATTTGTAGCTCAAATGAGGAGAACGAGGCTGGATTTACAAGTCTGCAGGAAAAACAGTCCTTGAACACGGCCGCAAGACCACCACCTCTACGCGCCTCACGGGGTGTGGCAAGAAGGGCACAGTTACCTGGACAGAGTTCCCGCAGATGAACGAAATCCAAACTTCGTTGCCAAGTTTCAGTTAAAAACATAAAATCCAGGGACTCCTTCGTAATCAATTCATTCAAAACGAAAGACTTGTTGCTGATGGAGCGCGCGTTGAGGAGGGCCATGCGTAGCGATGACAGCTCGGCAGCCCCCACATCTGATGACAGCGGCACGTAGATCAAGTTGCTCACATCAGAAGAGCGTTTACGACGAGGAGATCCGTGATGGTGAGCACGATGATACCCATCCAGGCAGGTTGAAAAACATCCGGAAGACAGGCAGGTAGAGGTCCGCGCTGGCCCGGCTTCAGGTGACGTGTCAATCTCCCAGTTTAGTGAAACAGTTTGTAGACAGCGAGGAGCTCCGCGCTTCCCAGTAAAATGTCTTCGGTCCAGTCTGAAGCGAACCTGGATACCAGCTCTAGATCCTCTTTTCCGCTTTTTACGTCTGTAACTTTGCAGGGGACACTCAGGTGAGCAGCAGACAAACGGAGGTGGACGACTCCCTGAGAAACTGCTCCAGCTGTCACGACAGCTCATCCACGACTTGTTAATCGCCAATAATGCATCCCGGTCATAAACACGGGTTGCATAAGTGACAAAGTTTTTATCCAGACTGAAAAAAGTTAAATAATTTAAAAATAGAAGCGCCGAATAAATAATGCGCAGAGGAGTAAAGCCGGCTAAGCCACACACAGGCGCCATCATGCCACACCCTCCAACTGGACAAGAAGTCATTCAGACAGGAAGTCACTCAGACAAGAAGTCACCCAGACAGGAAGTCAGTCAGATAGGATGTCACTCAGACAAGAAGTCATTCAGACAGGAAGTCACTCAGACAAGAAGTCACCCATAGAATGACCTGCCAAACCTTCATAGAACATGATAAACATGATGAACATGATGAACATGATGAACATGATAAACATGATGAACATGATAAACATGATAAACACGATGAACATGATAAACATGATGAACACGATAAACATGATAAACATGATGAACACGATGAACACGATGAACATGATAAACATGATAAACATGATGAACATGATAAACATGATAAACATGATAAACATGATAAACATGATGAACATGATGAACATGATGAACATGATAATAGAGGCGCGGAACACGGCCCACTCGGACTCCATGTCCCCCGCCTCCCTCGGAACGTGTTCAAAGCTCTCCCGGAGGTGGGAGTTAAAGCTCCGTCTTACGGGAGACTCTGCCAGACGTTCCCAGCAGACCCTCACGATACGTTTGGGTCTGCCAGGTCTGACCGGCATCCTCCCCCACCATCGGAGCCAACTCACCACCAGGTAGTGGTCAGTAGACAGCTCCGCCCCTCTCCTCACCCGAGTGTCCAAGACATGCGGCCGCAGATCAGATGAGACGACAACAAAGTCGATCATCGAACTGCGACCTAGGGTGTCCTGGTGCCAAGAGCACATATGGACACCCTTATGCTTAAACATGGTGTTCGTTATGGACAATCCATGACGAGCACAGAAGTCCAATAACAGAACACCACTCTGGTTCAGATCAGGGGGGCCGTTCCTCCCAACCACACCCCTCCAGGTCTCACTGTCATTGCCCACGTGAGCGTTGAAGTCCCCCAGTAGAACAAGGGAGTCCCCAGGAGGCGCACTCTCCAATACCCCCTCCAAGGACTCCAAAAAGGGTGGGTAGTCTGAGCTGCCGTTTGGTGCATAGGCACAAACAACAGTCAGAGCCCGTCCCCCCACACGTAGGCGAAGGGAGGCTACCCTCTCGTTCACCGGGGTGAACCCCAACGTACAGGCACCAAGATGGGGGGCAACCAGTATGCCCACTCCTGCTCGGCGCCTCTCACCAGGGGCAACTCCAGAGTGGAAGAGTGTCCAACCCCTNTCTCCTGTGTTGGGACATTCTTTTGTGGATGGGCTGTTTAGTTTCTCCAATGTAGCGGTCTGAGCAGACCTCGCTGCACTGGACTGCATACACCACACCACTCTGTTTCTGTGGGGGTTCTGTCCTTAGGGTGGACCAGTCTCTGTCTGAGAGTCCTGCTGGGTTTGAAATGTACTGGGATGTTGTGTTTGTTAAAAACGTTTGTTAAAAAAGTTAAAAAACTTTCTGTCATCAGAACTTTACAGCATCGGGCCGAACACATCCCCACAAGGACAGAAGGGAAGAAAAAGGAACAGAAACACATTGAAAAATCTCTGCAAACATGTGGATATCCCAACTGGGCTTTTGTCAAGTCAGCAAGGAAATCTACTAAACACAATAATGAACAGAAAAAGACTAACAGACGAAAAAAACATTGTCATTCCTTATGTGGCTGGACTATCAGAGAATTTCAGAAGGATTTTCAACAAACACAACATCCCAGTACATTTCAAACCCAGCAGGACTCTCAGACAGAGACTTGTCCACCCTAAGGACAAAACACCCACACACAAACAGAGTGGTGTAGTGTACGCAGTCCAGTGCAGCGAGGTCTGCTCAGACCGTTACATTGGAGAAACTAAACAGCCCATCCACAGAAGAATGTCCCAACACAGGAGAGCCACCTCACACCACACGGTTCAGTACTTGGACCTAAGTTGTTTATTTTATATGTAAATGATTGAATTGAGGTGTCTGGTATCCTCAAATGTGTTTTATTTGCTGATGATACTACTTTCTTTTGTTCGGGTAGAGACTTGAATCAGATGTTTGAATTAATGAAGATGGAGTTTGCTAAAATACAAACTTGGTTTAAATTAAATAAGTTATCATTGAACGTTGATAAAACGAATTATATGATATTTAGTGAAAAAAGTTAACTGCATTTTCCTTTCAAAATTCATGGTGTTGAGATACGCAGAGTGAATGAAGTAAGGTTCCTGGGAGTGATTATTGATGATAAACGGTCAAGGAAACAACATATTAATTATGTAAAAACTAAAATATCTAAGCATGGCAGTACTGTATAAAGTAAGGGACTTACTGAATGTTAAAGCTTTGTGTTTGCTGTAGAATACAATTATTGTGCCACATTTAACTTATTGTGTTGGTGTTTGGGGCACAACATGTAAAACTATAACCAAGTCTATTTTTATTTTACAAAAAAGAGCTGTAAGAACTATCACAAGAAAGCATTACCGTATATCATCCTTAAAGTATTTTGTTTTATCAACTGAAATTACTTAAGTTTTATGATTTGGTGGATTACAAATAATATTCTATTACTTATGTACAAAGCTCAGAATCACATACTACCATCAAACATTCAAGAGTATTTTATAAAAAGGAACAGTTGTTATAATTGAAAGGGAACGGATATTTTTGTAAAACCGAATAGAACAAGTTTAAAGGTAGGTCTACTTCAATGCAGGGAATATGTTTATGGAATTGTTTGGATAATGATATTAAAAAAGAGAAGTCATTATTTATATTTAAGAAAAAGATCAAGAATACTGTATATTGTTGATAAGATACATATAAGTTAGTTAATGTTTAATGGACTATAATGAATAATTGTGATAAGTTATGTGTTTTGTTGTATTATTTATGATTGTTGCTTGATTTGACTGTTTGAACTGATTTTGTTAAGAAGGGGCAGAAATGATAAGATTTCATTCTTCTTATGCTTCCTTTCATTTTATAGGTATTTTTATTTTTTATTTGTTTTTGAAATTGTATTTGTGTTTTTTAATTTAAATGAAATGAATAAAAATAAACAAACAAACAAAAACAAAACTCAATTGAACTCGACAGAACCCCATGTGTTGTTCCTGAAACTGTTTTTAGCTTTTAATCAGAATCACACGTTTGTTATAAAGCAAGGACTGACTCACCTTGAAGACCAGTCCAGGTCCAGTTCAGGTCCAGAGGGATGAAGACCAGTCCAGGTCCAGTTCAAATTCAGAGGGATGAAAACCAGTCCAGGTCCAGTTCAGGCTCAGTGAAGAAAACAAACTCATTTATATTCAGGAACACAAGGACACGCCTGCTGCTGAACACAGGAAGGACCAAAACAAACGCTGGAAAATCCTGACTGCAATGAAGGCAACACAAAACACACAGGACAGTGATGGTGTTCACACAAAACCCCAAAAACTTCAACACCGACCCAAGAGCTGACCTAAAGACAGGCCTGAGGACCCAAACAGAGGACTCACCGAAAACCTGAATGTACACTCAAGGACTGGCCCAAAACTTTTGGACAGACTCAAGGACTGGCCCAAAACCATTGGACAGACTCAAGGACTGGCCCAAAACCTTTGGACAGACTCAAGGACTGGCCCAAAACCTTTGGACAGACTCAAGGACTGGCCCAAAACCTTTGGACAGACTCAAGGACTGGCCCAAAACCTTTGGACAGACTCAAGGACTGGCCCAAAACCTTTGGACAGACTCAAGGACTGGCCCAAAACCTTTGGACAGACTCAAGGACTGGCCCAAAACCTTTGGACAGACTCAAGGACTGGCCCAAAACCTTTGGACAGACTCAAGGACTGGCCCAAAACCTTTGGACAGACTCAAGGACTGGCCCAAAACCTTTGGACAGACTCAAGGACTGGCCCAAAACCTTTGGACAGACTCAAGGACTGGCCCAAAACCTTTGGACAGACTCAAGGACTGGCCCAAAACCTTTGGACAGACTCAAGGACTGGCCCAAAACCTTTGGACAGACTCAAGGACTGGCCCAAAACCTTTGGACAGACTCAAGGACTGGCCCAAAACCTTTGGACAGACTCAAGGACTGGCCCAAAACCTTTGGACAGACTCAAGGACTGGCCCAAAACCTTTGGACAGACTCAAGGACTGGCCCAAAACCTTTGGACAGACTCAAGGACTGGCCCAAAACCTTTGGACAGACTCAAGGACTGGCCCAAAACCTTTGGACAGACTCAAGGACTGGCCCAAAACCTTTGGACAGACTCAAGGACTGGCCCAAAACCTTTGGACAGACTCAAGGACTGGCCCAAAACCTTTGGACAGACTCAAGGACTGGCCCAAAACCTTTGGACAGACTCAAGGACTGGCCCAAAACCTTTGGACAGACTCAAGGACTGGCCCAAAACCTTTGGACAGACTCAAGGACTGGCCCAAAACCTTTGGACAGACTCAAGGACTGGCCCAAAACCTTTGGACAGACTCAAGGACTGGCCCAAAACCTTTGGACAGACTCAAGGACTGGCCCAAAACCTTTGGACAGACTCAAGGACTGGCCCAAAACCTTTGGACAGACTCAAGGACTGGCCCAAAACCTTTGGACAGACTCAAGGACTGGCCCAAAACCTTTGGACAGACTCAAGGACTGGCCCAAAACCTTTGGACAGACTCAAGGACTGGCCCAAAACCTTTGGACAGACTCAAGGACTGGCCCAAAACCTTTGGACAGACTCAAGGACTGGCCCAAAACCTTTGGACAGACTCAAGGACTGGCCCAAAACCTTTGGACAGACTCAAGGACTGGCCCAAAACCTTTGGACAGACTCAAGGACTGGCCCAAAACCTTTGGACAGACTCAAGGACTGGCCCAAAACCTTTGGACAGACTCAAGGACTGGCCCAAAACCTTTGGACAGACTCAAGGACTGGCCCAAAACCTTTGGACAGACTCAAGGACTGGCCCAAAACCTTTGGACAGACTCAAGGACTGGCCCAAAACCTTTGGACAGACTCAAGGACTGGCCCAAAACCTTTGGACAGACTCAAGGACTGGCCCAAAACCTTTGGACAGACTCAAGGACTGGCCCAAAACCTTTGGACAGACTCAAGGACTGGCCCAAAACCTTTGGACAGACTCAAGGACTGGCCCAAAACCTTTGGACAGACTCAAGGACTGGCCCAAAACCTTTGGACAGACTCAAGGACTGGCCCAAAACCTTTGGACAGACTCAAGGACTGGCCCAAAACCTTTGGACAGACTCAAGGACTGGCCCAAAACCTTTGGACAGACTCAAGGACTGGCCCAAAACCTTTGGACAGACTCAAGGACTGGCCCAAAACCTTTGGACAGACCCAAGGACTGGCCCAAAACCATTGGACAGACTCAAGGACTGGCCCAAAACCATTGGACAGACTCAAGGACTGGCCTCAGGACATTTGGGTAACTTTGGACTTTCTGATCCCATCAGCTTCAGAATCTGAAACTGGATTTTAGATCTCAGTCCAGGTTTGATTCTGAGTCACAGACAACTCTTTGTGGGACAGAACCAGTTGGAGCTTTAATGTGTCCAAACTGAGGAAGACTATGCATGTGAAGGACAGAGGACGCAGGTGGACTGACGTAGAGCAGCAGCGTCTCTTCACTTCATCATTTTTCTATTTTCAGTTCTTCTAAATCCAGTCCTTCTTGATTTAGTGGTTGAGTCACCACTGGTCTGCAGGAAGCAAAGACTCATGGGAAACGTGCCAATGTCTCACCACCACACAGGGAGGACACGTCAGAGTGTCCTCCCCCCACGGAGGACCAGCTCTGTCAGTCCAGACCCAGTGCTGGACCAACACTTGTCCCACTGTCAGAGCTCTTAAGAGATTGAGTGTAGAGCCCAGTTGGTCTGGTTCTGAGAAGAGATGACCTCTCAGGCAGTGTCTGCTGAGACCTCCTGAGACGTCCTGAGACCACCTGAGACCTCCTGAGACCTCCTGAACAGGGTCCCCCTTGATGACTCACCTTCTCGTGTAGTCCTGGTCTGAGTTTGACTGACAGCTGACATCACTCCTTCTGAAACATTCTGACTCTGTCTGATCGTGAAACGAATCACAGCATCAAGTCTGAGAAATAAAACCTGCAGACACGAGTCAGACCACAACACCGGGCTCCACGAGGAGGACGGGTTTTCAAGAGTCCAACTTCAGATCATGTGAGTCATCAGGGTCACACAACCGACCACAGAAACCTCAGAGAGGTGACGAAACTTTGTCTGAATGGACAGCCTGAAGGCAACAGAGAGTGACCCAACAACTTCAACCAGACTGGGTCTAGACCACAGTAAAAATATTAATAATAATGAATTCAATTTATAATGCACTTTTCATTAATAAAAATCCCAAAGTGCTACAAATTGCAACAAAAGCAAAAATCAAATAAAACAAGTGATAAAATCAAGTAAAATCAATAATAATATCAACCAAGATCAAAGATAAAATCATGTGGAGGCAGAATAGGCTTGCTTAAAAAAAAAAGTCTTTAAGCCGCTTTTAAAGTCAACCAGTGACTGTGGAGCTCTCAGGCAGTCAGGGAGGGAGTTCCATAGGTGGGGGGCAGCCACACAGAATGCCCGGTCTCCCATGGTCCTTAATTTGGTTCGTGGAATGTGAAGTAGATTACTGTTCTGTGATCGTAGAGACCGGGTGGATGAATATGGTGCAAGAATGTCCTTTAGATAATCTGGTGAAGTTCCATGTAAGCATTGATGTGTAATGAGAGCAGTTTTGTACTGAATTCTGTAGGTGACAGGAAGCCAATGGAGGTTATGGAGAATGGGTGTAATATGTTCAAATTTACGAACTCTCAATAAAATCCTTGCTGCACTGTTTTGAATATATTGAAGCTTCTGAAGGTTTTTACCAGGGATTCCAATAAACAGGGAGTTGCAGTAGTCGAGCCTGGAGGAGACAAAGGCATGGACGAGCTTCTCAGCATCAGAAAAAGTTAGAGATGTTTATGTTTATTTTATTAAATTTGTTCATTTTTTTTTACAAAAGAAACAAATACAAGACAATCCCATAAATGATAATGTACAAAATATAAAAAAATGAAAGGTAGCAGAAAGAAGAATAAATCTTATTATATCTGCCCCTTTTTTCAAACAATCAGATTAAACAATAATAATCTTCCACCAACAGTACAAAATGACTAACTCTTTCTAATTTTCTAACTAATACAATACACATTACGTCATTTCATATATATTTTTTAACAAATTCATTTTGATCATTTTCTTAAATGTAAACATTGACTTGGCATTTTTAACTACATTCTCCAAGCCATTCCATAATCTAATTCCCTGGATTGAGGTAGAACGTCCCTTCAAACTAGTTCTGAATTGTGGTTTTACAAACATCTCTGTCCCCTTAAGATTATAACAACTTTGTCTTTTAACAAAATGCATTTGGATATTTAAAGGTAATGCGTTATTTTGAGCCCTATACATAACTGATAAAATATTATAGTCTACCAAATCATGGAACTTCAATAACTTCAGTTGATAAAATAATGTACTTGATGGATGACGGTAATGTTTTCTAGTGATAATTCTTACAGCTCTTTTCTGTAATACAAAAATAGGCTTTGTGATTGTTTTACACGCATTCCCCCAAACATCAATACAATAGATTAAGTGTGGAACAATGATTGTGTTATACAACAAATACAGAGCTTTATCATTCAATAAGTCTCTGACTTTGTACAGTACTGCAATCGATTTAGCTATTTTTATTCTTACAGAATTTATGTGTTGTTTCCATGTCAGTTTGTCATCAATGATAACACCCAAAAACTTCACCTCACTCACTCTACAAATCTCAACACCTCAATTTTGAGTGGAACATCAACAGTTTTCTTTTTATTACTGAATATCATGTTAATTAGTTTTTTCTAGATTTAATGATAATTTATTGATTTTACACCAAGTTTGTATTTTGACAAATTCTGTCTTTATCAATTCCAACATTTGTTCCACATCTTCACCTAAACAGAAAAAAAGTGGTATCATCAGCAAAGAGTACACATTTAAAGGGGGCCTCAGATGTATTTTTTAAATTTTTATGGTATTTCTGTGGGATATCCAGACCCTATTCCTTCAATTTAATGCACAAAATAATTATTAGATAATCAATTATACCCTTTTTAATTCTGCCATTTTTAACTTTCGTTTTGAACGACCGGTTTCTGATACTGAGTTCTGAAGTCCACGCCCTTCAAAGATCTGTTTACGCCCTCTGTAACAGCCAGTATCTGTAATGTGTTGTTGTTTTAAAATTAGCTCTTTTTTTATTACTCATTTGACTTACTGTTAGTGCTAGCTTAAGATAACTTACCGAAACCCGTCTGAGCGCGCCGCAATTTGCTGCTCCTTTTAGCATTAGACCACCCGAATCCGATGCTAATGTTAGCTTGTTCCTCTTCCGGTGTTCGCCAGCTCCGCTCGTTGCACGCGGCGATTTTGGGAGTTATCGCTGTTCCAGTCAAGACAACACAAAGTTCACCAAGTGTCTCCCGTAAATTAATCCGTAAGGAGAAGGTCCTCGCTGCTGCGAGGCTGTACAGTTGAAGCTCCGCTCCATCCGCCAGAAGAGGGTCCCGTTGCCGCCGGTCCCTACGCCGGGGGTCCGCTCGTTTAATTTTTGCCGGCTGCGCGTTGGGAGCGATCGCAAATACACTAAAAATTGAACTAAAACATAAAAATAACAATTATACTTTATTTATAAAGCCATTTAAAAAAACCACAGCTGCAACAAAGTGCTGTACACATGAAATTAAGAACATATAAACAAAAGATGAGATGAAATCATGAAAAACAACAGTCATGTGTTTAATACAGAAGTGGGTTGAGCCTAACCAGGGGTTGCTAGGTGAGGGGCTGGACTCAGGTTGGGGTGGGTTGTCCTAGCTCGCAAGTGACGTCACAAGCGAGATTGACTTCCAGTTTATTTAAAAAACAAACCGTTTTTATCACAGACAAATAAATCTACTTAGAGTAAATAAACCACTGGGTGCATTTTTTTGGCCTTAGGACTGTTTTTTTTTTGAAGTAAATACCCAAAGTTGAGTAAAAAAACATTAAAAAGTGAATTTTGAATGTGTGGTCCCCTTTAAGGAGTCCTGACACATTTACCAAGTCATTCACATATAAAATAAATAGCTTTTGTCCAAGTACAGAGCCTTGGGAACTCCACATGTGATATTACAGAGGTCAGATCTTACATCATTTATTTGTACAAATTGTTTCCTATCTTTTAAGTAGCTAGATACCCACTGTAATGCTGGTCCTCTAATACCATATTTGTTCAGTTTTTCAAGGAGAATGGTGTGATCAATAGTATCGAATGCTTTTTTTAAATCAACAAAAATACTGACACAATATTGTTTTTGATTGACAGCAGTAGTTATTTGTTCCATTAATTCCATGAGAGCCATTGATGTAGAGTTTTTGCTCTAAACCCATACTGACTGTTGCTTAGAATATTTTGTTTATCTATAAATTGATCTAGTCTGTTTACAAATAGTTTTTCAAGAATTTTTGAAAACTGTGGTAACAAGGATTTTTTTTTTTTTTTCTTTCGGCTTTTTTCCCTGCGTTAGGGGTCGCCACAGCGAACTAGTCGCACGAAGATTTGGCAGTTGTTTTTTTACGCCGGATGCCCTTCCTGACACAACCACAGACCACCGAGCAACCACAGTCCTCTGTGTGGAGCAGAGAGCTGATATTTAGGGTTCCCGGGGGAGCAGATGGTTTGGGTTAAGGGCCTTGCTCAAGGGCCCAGAGTGGGGCAGATGAGGGTGGAGACAAGTGTGACCGCTTCACTTATCCCACCCACTTCTTTGATGTTGGTACCTGGGCTTGAACCGGCGACCTTCCGATCACAAGCTCACCTTCTTAACCTCTGCGCCACCACTCCCATACAAGGTAACAAGGATATAGGTCTATAATTGTTGAACACACATTTATCACCATTTTTAAAAGAGGAACTACCTTAGCTACTTTCATATTATCTGGAAATATATATATTTTTTGGTGCTATTCCAGATAATGATAAACCTCGTCATCGTCATACTGAATAACCTTTTAGTCCACGCCCACCTACAGTGTGGGCCCGCCCCGTGGTAATGAGATGGGTGAAGTCTGGAAATGTTTCGAAGATGGAAGAAGCAGGTTTTAAACAGATGACCCAATAGCTTCAACCAGACTGGGTCTAGTCCATGTGAACCTGTCCAATCAAATCTTTTTACTGGACCTGTCCAGACCTCAGACCGTCCACATCATAGTGGTTCATTCAGAACCGTTGTTCTCGGTTGTTGGCATTTTTCTTGTTTTTGAATTGATTTAACTAAAATAAAGAGCCGCCCTGTTGAGCTCCATCCTGAACGAGTTCTATGGTCCTGATAAAAAAAAAACTGTTCCAACAATTTGGCCCATTTTGTTCTGAACAGTTTGTTTTTTGTGAACTCACTGATCTGAGCTCAAAGAACAATGTGACATATGGATTGTTCTGACAGAATCATATTTACTGATTAAATGTGTCGTTTGTCACCAGTTGAAGCTCAACACTAACATAAATCTGGCACGTTGGTCCTCCTGACACCTTCAGCCGACCTGTCATCTAAAGGGTCTGAAGACGTGTTCCAGTTCTTTTAACAGAACGTACCGACCTCAGCAGAACCCTCGTCCTCATCGTTTCACATCAGTTATCCCTTTGTCAGCATAGACTGTTTTGAACCTCTGACACTTCCTCCTCTGAAGCAACGTTCATGACAGACTTCAGAATCAGAATCAACCTTTATTGTCATTCACAGAACAACAACATTACTTTTCAGTACAGCCCTCCAAAGAAAACGTGTTCGTTTACAGAAAGAAAAGGGCGGTAAAAAATAATAATACTGTAATCACATCTCACATGGTTTGTCCTTGACGGGACAGAGGCTGGAAAAAAAAAAAAAAGCAACATACTAGTGACATGCATGTGGAGTGGTGAGGGTCCCAGCCACTGGTGCCATTGCACTTTACTACCCCGGGGGGCTAAACGAGGGAGGCCAGCGAAGGCAGTGAATTTGAGGGAAGTAGTCTGTGATCACTGTCCAGGTACACCCCCCCCCCGAGGCGAGCTGTTCATTTTAATCAGCCGTTTAGTCTCGTTGCGTCTCCAAACTGTGGTCACGTGTACCGTGTCGAGCTTTCAACTTCTCAGAGATCTTTTCCTTCGTAGTAACGAGATTGTTTGTCACTGTCAGAAGCCGAGGTCTGACTGAGGGCAACAGATTATTGTTGGTCCACATTCCTGAGAATGAACTCTGTTCTTTTCTTTACTGGTCAGAAAAGTTCTATAAATGAATAAATGAACCAGCGTTCAGCAGGTGGGTCCCTGCAGGAGAACAATCCACTGGACGAACGATTGGGTCAGAGATGATTCTTGACATGGAAACATTGTGACTGGGACAATATTCTGCACAGTCTCATTAGGGAACACCCCCCCCCCCACACACACACACACACAGATAATTGCAATTTTAACCATTTTAACAGTTTACCTGAAAAGAATGGATCCATTAATCAGTAACATATCAATGATCAGTAACAGATCAATACAGTAATCAGTAACAGATGATTCTCATCAACAATTTTAATAATGATGTAAGACAGAAACCTGTCAGTCACATGGTGTCATGTGACCACTGTGTGTGCACAGCTGACTCCTCAGTTTAGGCTCCTCCCCCAAAAGAAAAGAAAAAAAATGAATCTGGCAGCAGCTAGAGACCAACTGATTTAACAGTAATCAATGAATAAATGATCCATGCTGATCAGATG
>JBBPBX010076325.1:0-17140 GCA_038048925.1 Garcialebias charrua | reverse complement strand
GGAGGCAGTGAAGAGTCAGGTGCAGTGGATAAAAAGAGCTGGGTGTCATCAGCAAAACAATGGAAATGGATGTTAAATTTACGGAAGATATGGCCAAGGGGGAGAAGGTAGATGATGAAAAGAAGAGGCCCCAGGACAGAGCCTTGGGGCACACCTGAGGTCACAGGAGAGCAATGGGATCTGAATGATTTTAGTTTGATGAACTGGGTGCGGCCAGAGAGATAGGACTGAAACCAAGCGAGGGGTGTGTGGGTGATGCCAATGGACGAAAGTCTATGGAGGAGGATGTTGTGGGAGATGGTATCAAAAGCCGCACTGAGATCGAGGAGGATTAGGAGGGAAAGTAAACCAGAATCAGCCGCCATGAGAAGGGAGTTGGTGATTCTGAGGAGAGCAGATTCTGTGCTATGACCGGGGCGGAAACCAGACTGAAACTGTTCGTACAGACTGTTATCTGTTAAATGGAGGTGGAGTTGAGAGGCGACTGTTTTTTCCAGAATTTTAGAGATGAATGGAAGGTTGGAAATAGGACGGAGATTATTGAAGGTATTAGGATCCAATCCAGGTTTTTTAACGATGGGAGTGATAACTGCAGTTTTGAAAATAACTGGGACAGTTCCAGAAGAGAGAGAAGAGTGAATAATAGCAGAAATGAATGGAAGAAGTGATGCAATGCAAGATTTAACAAGGGCTGTAGGGAGAGGATCCAGTGAGCATGTAGAGGACTTGGATTTATGAATAAGTTTGGCTATTTCAGAGGCAGGAGGAAGCTGAAAGACAGAAAAAAGTTGACTGGGCGGGGGAGGTTCAGTGGAGGGAGAAACAGGAGAAACAGGACAAAGTTGCTGATGAATTTTACTGATTTTATCGTTAAAAAAGAACATGAGAGAATTACATGTGTTGTCTGAGTAGAAGTGAGAGGGAAACGAATCCGGAGGATGAAAAATATTATTGAGCAATGAAAATAGGATCTTTGTGTTACCTTTGTTGGAGGAAATGAGGTCAGAGTAATAAGCATGTTTAGTTTGAGATATCAAGTTCTTGTAGTGTAATGTATGGGAGACGTACATGTCCCTGTGGATGGAAAGACCAGATTTTTTATAGAGTCGTTCAAGTTGACGACATTTGGCTTTGATGGTCCGAAGTTCAGGAGTAAACCAGGGGGCAGAATGAGTAAAGGTAACAGATCGTGTTTTAACAGGAGCAATGGAGTTGATAATATGGGTTAAATAATTATTGTATTGAGCAGTGAGTTCATCTGGAGTCAGAAGATGATCAGGGATCAGAGTGGAGGTAATATCAGTGGAGAGGGAATCCAAATTGATGTTTTTAATGTTCCTGAATGAAATGGACCGGCTTATCTTGGTAGATGAAACACACAAAGGAATATGGAACGTAAGAAAAAAATGATCAGAAAAGGTGAGTTCATCGCATTTGCAGTCAACAGGTGTAAGTCCAGAGCAACAAATCAAGTCTAGTGTATGACCCTTAATATGGGTGGAAAAATCAACATATTGATTTAATCCAGAACTCTCCAGGCAGGATAAAAAATCCTTGGTGAGTGGTAGGTTAATATTGTCGATATGGACGTTAAAATCTCCCAATAAAATAATATTAGGTGACAAGGCACACAGTTGGGAAAGAAAGACAGAAAACTCATTTAAAAAATCTTTGTGAGGTCTTGGGGAGCGATAAACAGTGGCAATGATGGTGGGAGTGGGACCAGCCAGTTTACACACAATGCTCTCAAAAGAGCTGACTTCAGGCACACTCACGGGCAAAACCTTCCAACTCTCGCGATGAATTATCGCGAGACCACCCCCGCGAGAGCTGCGAGGTTGAGAGATGTAAACAAAGCCCTGTGGAGTGGAGTCGTTGAGTTGTGAGAAGTCTAAGGGTTGTTGCCAAGTTTCGGTCAAACAGAGAAAGTCAAGCCTACGGTTGGAGAGGAGATCCTGGATGAGATGTCCTTTGTCCGTGAGAGAACGGATGTTAAGCAGACCAAAGTTGACAGGCGTGGAGTTAGCAGATGGGTTAGCTGACCTGGCTAGGCTGGCTAACATGTTGCGATCTGAAGACCGGGTGGCTTTCCTGGCAGTTCGACGGTTGTTGGTCCAGAAGGAGTGGATGGGTTTCGACCTGTCGAGCTGGAAGTTCCGACGAGACCCACGGTGGATATATCTCCGGCGGGGCAGAAAAGCGATGTCTGGGTGGAGACGCAGCATCGCTGGCGGAGGATTGGGATGGTGCCAACGCAGCCGAAGAAGCTCATCAACTGAGTATTGTAAAAGACCTGCTACAGGTTCAGTGAGGAGTAGCAGGAAAGTCCAGGCGAGGAAAAACCACGCGTAAAAATGACTAATCCACATCGTGAGGCAGAGGAGTCAAACGAGGCCACAAACCCAGTTGGTGTTCGACAGGTAAGCCAGCCTCACTCGACTTGACAGCACACAATCACAGTGTGGTAAAAGCTGGATTGAAGGCAGATTATTTGCACCAAAAAAGCAAAATTTGCGGGAAAAGTCGAATAAAAGTCAAAAGTTTGCCGATGAGTAGCGGCAGCAAAGCGCGCCCGCGTCCACTCTCAGCCACGCCTTTCTGAGTTTTACTGGAGCTTATATGTCACACATTATGCCGACTCTCTCTGTTGACTGCATTTTTGTTAGGATGTCGTGTTTCAGACGTGTGTACATCATGGGGATAACTGCTTCAGTCAGGTGTTTCCGTTAAACCATAACATAGTTTGGTTTGAGAATATGAACGAGCTGCTTGAAGCCCTCATTTTCCACAAACGTGTACAGGCATAAATCTTTGCTTAGAAAAGTTGCAATTGCCTCCGTTATGTTACTAACCCAGAGAGAATTGGCTGGTTATGTGAGTGAGTCCCAGAGTTTCTTTTGTTTTGCCCCGAAAGGCTTGACGTCAGATGTTAGCATTAGCATAGCATGATACCTAAGTGGTTTCTGAGGTTTAAAGTTTAAAAAAAAACTGACCTCCGCTTGACAGATCTTGCAATGCGCTTTGGATTTATCCAGCTCTTTGTCATTTCCTGTTTTGAATCCATTTAATATTCATTTTTTATTCCAGACGTCTTGCATTTTTGTCTTTACTGGTACAGTTATTACCTGTGGTGTTGCTGTTGCAAAAGAACCACAAAGTATTTTGATCATGTTTGTATCATCTGTTGTGAATATTAGTGGATTTTCTGTAGCTTTCCACTTTGTTCGGGATGCATTTAGCATCATTGGTCCTAAATCTTTTGATTCAAACCCTTCATTAACCATTAAGGTTATATGTGGTGCTGAATTATTAACATTATACCATTTTGAGATAAAAGGGTTTGTTTCTACATTTGCAGCTGCACCTTGTGTACCTATGATGATGTGCTGAATTGTTAGATTTACATGCACATTTTTTGTTTCTTGGTTCCATTTGTCTTCAAATAATTTACTGCATGACGTGTCAAAATACATAGTACAATGATAGTCACTTATTGGTCGGCTTGCATTTGGAAGTTGTGCTTTAATGTATTGTTCCCATTTGCCGAAAACTTCAGATATTTGTTTTTCAATGTTTCCCAGCCAATAAACATTTGCATAATCAGTTTGTGCATACATTTGAAATTCTAACCCAGAGCTGTCAATGTAGACTCCTTGTGGAGAACATCATATTTTTGTTTTTAATTTGCACAGTGCGTCTCTCCCTAAAAGGCTAATTGGAGTTTGGTCTGATACTAAAATTGGAATTTTAACTTTAGTTTGATTTACCATTAAGTTTATGGAGCTGTCATTTGATTAACTTGTTTTCTTCCCGAGAATCCCACTGTCTTGACATATTTGCCTGACATTTTGAGGTGTTCAGCGTGTTCTGACTTCACGCATGTGAATGACGCTCCTGTGTCCACGAGCATTGGTACAGATTTTCCTTCTAATTTTACGTCAACTATTGGGTCAGCATCTGAATTTTGGGTCAAAATTGGTAATTCACACCTCATAATGGGATCCTCTGGGCATCCCTAGAATCCTTGTTGTTTTGCAAATGGATGAACTGGTCCTCTGGGCTTTCCCCGGCCGGGCCTCATCCCCCGGCCACGTCCAGTCCAGCTAGGGTTTTGGGCAGGATTACCACATTGTTTATATCTGTGTCCCATCTGTCCACAGTTCCAGCATGGTCCCAAAACTGTGCCTTGTTGTCTTTGCCAGTTTTGTTGGTAAGTGGGCCTTCTTAATCCACCAGGTCCACCCATCTGACCTGGGTAAACATTTATGACAGGGGGAGGTGTTCCCATTGTCCTTGTGTCTTGTGGAGGTTGCATTTGTGTCCCAATGTAACCAGGTACATAACCAGATCTTAGTTGAGATGACTTGCTGAGCGCAGCATTCCCTTTATCGTCCATTCTGTGTATGTGCGTCACGCGCTTGAACTTTTAATCGGACGTGACGCACTTTACTGTTAAAAAAATCGATTGTCAAGTCACTTAAATCGATATTGTTAAATTTAAATGCAATCAATCTAAAATCAATTAAATCTGTTTTTTTTTACCCAGCCCTGGTGGATGATACCTGAGTCAAAATCCAAGCTAAGGAAGTAGAAGCATTCACCAGGCATGCAGGGTCTGATGGCACTGAAGCACTTTGGTAACAGTTCCTGTTTTAAATGTACTATACAAATCAATCTGACTTGACGCTGGCGCTGTGCCGGATCACTGGTGTACCTGCGGATCAAAATAGATGGATTTCACCAAGAGATTTAACAGACATTTCTCTGGATTTAACAGAGGTGCAGTTTACACTCCCAACCACACTAGATAGACCTACTAACCAGTCAGAAGTAGTGTGGTGCCTGGCCTTGGGTCTTGGCAAAACTGTGATTCAGATCCAGCAGTGGTTCTGTGTGCTGTTGAATGTCTCTGTTTCCTGGGCTGCTTTAGTGCACGGTCTGACCTGGGCTGAAGTTCAGGGGCCTACAGCATTGGGGACCGTATTGTTTTGAGGTCACGCGATGAGCTGAAATACATCGTCTTGGAAGTTGTCAGGTTTTCTGTCAGTCATTTCACATGTATGTTTGTGGTGCTGATCCAAATAAGAAATTACCCACGTGGACTCACTGGCCATGAGCTGACCAGTCAGAATGTGTGTTGCTAGAATGGAGGTGTGTCTCAATTATTGACTGACAGCTGTCCACATGTCGTGTAAGAAACTCAAGAGCGTTGCTCAAAATAAAAGTATATATTTGTCAGAACAAGTTTGAAAAAGAACTGGAGACCAAATTGAAGCTGGCAGATTTTTATAAACATCTGTCAGAGAAGCTGAACCCACAGGAGGACGCTCCTTAACTCTTCCACCACCTGAGGGAGAAGGAGATTAGGCGTGGCCCCAGCAGGTGATGATACAGTACATTAGCTGGAGAGGAGCAGACGGGTAGAGCTGGGGAGAAGGGAGGAGCACAGGAGGAGCAGAGAGACGATCAGGCAATGAGACAAATCTGATTACTTTTATAACAGTGACCCGGGGTAGCGTGCACATCCAGTCTCTGTATAATTTGCTGTTTCTGTAGCTTTAGTTTTTGGAAATAAACAATATTAACACTAAAATATAAAAAGTATATGCAGACAAAATATGTGATTGTGGGGGTAAAATTGTGTGTGTGCGTGCGTGCGTGTTGAAGTAACATTGTCCTTAATGTTCATGTGTTTCAGTGGTTCCTGCCTCTGTTTAGAGCTGATTAAAAGAAGTTTCTCAAGACTGAAGACGTGATGTGGACCAGCAGGACCCAGAGCCTCTTATCATAAAGTGGAAGAGAAGACCCGTGGACTGGGCCAGATCTACCATATGGGCAATGTGGGCACGTGCCCAGGGGCCCTTTGTACAGAGGGGCCCTCTGCCGGCAGAATTGTTTTTGCCAGTCTGGTGGGAAACCAACTCAATATGGAGGAGACCGATATCAGGTGTTTTATCACTACAGTTTCTTTATAGAGTGAGGAGGCTAAAAAAAACTTACCAGCAACCCAGATTTAAAGACTCACAAAGACAGTTCAAGCTCTTCAAAGACTGACGTTAATGAGGACGATGAAGAGGATGGTGAAATGACCAGTTCTGGCTCTCTGCTAAAGAACTCATCAGACTCTGAATCAGAACATGAAGACAGTATGAAAGACAGGAAGGAGAGCAGGGCTCCTGAATCAGAGGTAAAAACTGTCAACAAATCTTTGAGCTGCTCTGAGTGTGGTAAGCAGTATGTCAGTAACCGGACTCTTCAAAGACACATGACAAGTCATTCAGGAGTGAAGTCTTCAAGCTGTCTGCTTAATAAGAAATGTGTTGGAGAGAAGAAAAATGTAGAGTCATGCAGGAAAGTCCAGGCAAGGCCAAAATCAATAAGCTGTGATGACTGTGGTAAAAGATTTACTTTCAAATCACATTTAAACTCACACATGAGAGTCCACACAGGAGACAAGCCGTTTACTTGTGATCTTTGTGGTCATAGATATAGTCAGAAGGCACATTTAAACTCACACATGAGAGTCCACACAGGAGAAAAGCCGTTTCCTTGTGAACTTTGTGGGCAAAGATTTAGTCAGAAGACAAGTTTAAACTCACACATGAGAGTTCACACAGGAGAGAAACCGTTTCCTTGTGAATTTTGTGGACAAAGATTTAGTGATAAGACAAGTTTAAACAGACACATGAGAGTCCACACAGGAGACAAGCCGTTTCCTTGTGAACTTTGTGGACAAAGATTTAGTCAGAAGACAAATTTAAACTCACACATGAGAGTCCACACAGGAGAGAAACCGTTTTCTTGTGAACTTTGTAGACAAAGGTTTAGTGAGAAGACAAATTTAAACAGCCACATGAGTGTCCACACAGGAGACAAGCCGTTTCCTTGTGATCTTTGTGGACAAAGATTTAGTCGGAAGGACATATTAAACAGTCACATGAGTGTCCACACAGGAGACAAGCTGTTTCCTTGTGATCTTTGTGGACAAAGATTTAATCGGAAGGATAATTTAAACAAACACATGAGAGTCCACACAGGAGACAAGCCATTTCGTTGTGATCTTTGTGGACAAAGATTTTGTTGGAAGGACAATTTAAACTCACACATGAGAGTCCACACAGGAGACAAGCCGTTTCCATGTGAACTTTGTGGTCAAAGATTTAGTCAGAAGACAAGTTTAAACTCACACATGAGAGTCCACACAGGAGACAAGCCATTTCGTTGTGATCTTTGTGGACAAAGATTTTGTCGGAAGGACAATTTAAACTCACACATGAGAGTCCACACAGGAGACAAGCCGTTTCCATGTGAACTTTGTGGTCAAAGATTTAGTCAGAAGACAAGTTTAAACTCACACATGAGAGTCCACACAGGAGACAAGCCATTTCGTTGTGATCTTTGTGGACAAAAATTTTGTTGGAAGGACAATTTAAACTCACACATGAGAGTCCACACAGGAGACAAGCCGTTTCCATGTGAACTTTGTGGTCAAAGATTTAGTCAGAAGACAAGTTTAAACTCACACATGAGAGTCCACACAGGAGACAAGCCATTTCCTTGTGATCTTTGTGGACATAGATTTAGTCATAAGACAGATTTAAACAAACACATGAGAGTCCACACAGGAGACAAGCCGTTTCCATGTGAACTTTGTGGACAAAGATTTAGTCAGAAGGCAAAATTAAACAGACACATGAGAGTCCACACAGGAGACAAGCCGTTTCCATGTGAACTTTGTGGTCAAAGATTTAGTCAGAAGACAAGTTTAAACATACACATGAGAGTCCACACAGGAGACGAGCCATTTCCTTGTGATCTTTGTGAACATAGATTTAGTCATAAGACAGATTTAAACAAACACATGAGAGTCCACTCAGGAGACAATCCATTTCCTTGTGAAGAAACCAGTAGTGATCCAGTACTACAGTAAAATGAAAGGTCAATGGATCAAATGGTTAGCCACTACACATGTCTGCAGAGAACAAGGAGGTGGCCCATGGTTCTCTGGTACAATATGCTGGATTTTGCTACACTCAATGCCTACACCAACTTCAATGCACAACACCCTGACTATATGGGTGGTGCAATTAATGCACAATGTCTATTTATCAAGGAGTTGGGCAAAGAGCTTGTCATGCCATATATGAAGAAGCTCATGGAGGACACACCCAAACTCGAGAAGCATATTACAGTATTGAGGCAATGGGAAGGTCTGGGTCAAAAAAACAAAACACAGCCAGCACAAGAGGACATCAGAGAGGAGGGCTAAAGGAAGAAGATGTTCACTATCTGCCCAGTTTCAAAAGACAGAAAAGTCAGCAGCTGGTGTTCCCAGTGCACCAGGCCTGTGTGCAAGGAGCACAAACACTTACTGATCATTTGTGAGGCATGTAAAATTGAGATGGCAGTTTATGTTCGAGTGATGTGTTCAATTGTGTTTTATTTTGTTTGGTCACATTTCACCAGTTTACAGTTGTGAAACCACAGATAAAGTTCAGTTCAGTAGCTGTTGTCTGTTATCAGGAGGTATGACAAATGTTGCAAATATTAAATAACTAACTGCTAAAGGAATTACTTAAAACAAAATTTTATTATAGTGTTAAAACATTTAATTTTAAGTCACACTTGGTGATGTAAAAAGTGTTTTTGTTCATAAAGTAGGAAATAAAATATCAATTAATGATCTGTGGTAACTAAAAACAAGATATTTAAAGAATACTTGGAATAGTCAATCATAAAATCAATTCATTTCAAAAGATGAAGCAAAGAAACAGTCAGCATGAAATAACCTTGAAAATGAATGTGGGTCATTTTTGACCCATGTTGTGCATCAAAGCGTACAAACCCATAAGAGGTCATAGAACTAAAGTGTTCAGTTCTCAGGTTTGTTGTGAAATAGTCTGTGAGGTGTGGAAGTTTGTGGTCCGTTACCATAGTTACTGTCCACATCTGTAGGTTGTGTATTCTGAATGCTGTTTATGCTTTTGTCAGGGAAAACATGTATGTGTGATACTTCAATATATAATGATCCATTTGCGTGAGCCATTTTATTTGTTTATTTGTCATTTGATCTGAATGGTATGTTCACTGTTTGCAGAATGATGGTGCCAGTAACAGCTGGCTAGATGCTTATCATTCCTCTCCACTGTAAGGAATCTTGAGGATGTTTTCTTTAATGTGAAACTTCTTTAAAGTATCTGTCTGGGTTTGGTTCTGTAAACACTAGGACAAGACTAGGATCAGAACCAAGGCAGAGCGAGTATTGGGAGTTTTGTGTACTTGTAATGCATTGACTTTTTATATTCTGATTGTAGTGGGCAGGACCGTGTCCGTTCTGATACACCTGTGTATTTTTAAAATGTTCCAGAGATGAACTTTACTGACCTTTCAGTAATCTGACATTTAACACAATTTATTTTATTAGTTTAAATCAAAGGACAGATTCAAGAGCTTTTATTAACATTGCACCAGTTTTCACCAATACAGCGTGATTATGTGTGCACAGTCATCCTGAAGAGGGGTTGAGTGTGTAAAGCTGCTGCTTATTCAAAACACATGACATGTTCTTCAGCGCGGCCTCTCTCATCCGTCTCGGTATGAAGGTCAAAGGTGTGAAAAAAGGGAAAGTACCATGAGGGTCACAGCGTTGGTATTAAAAAAAAGTATCATATTTTGTCTGCCAAGACACCGCATGACACAGTAAAAACTATACCAATAAGCACATTTAAGACAGTTACATGTTGCATGTTGAGACTGAGGCAGGGAGGATTCTGTCCATGAGACATTCCAGATAGCGACAGTCTGACCAGCCGGCCTCCGATAACGCTCATAGAAAAGTTCTCCGGGGGGGGGGGGGGTAGCAGACAAGACAAGAGAGCAGCTGTTTTGTCCACAGTAAAGCACATCTCAGGAGAAATTAGATATCCAGCCTTTTTCAAGGCTGTTTCCAAGGGAGTCAGATAAGAATTGACAAATATTTTCACTTCAGGCTCACATTGTAATTTCTGTAGCCTTCAGTCTGTAAGGGCGACTCTGTTCCAAGTGATCCAATTCGGGACTTTTTCCACTGATCCAAGCTCTGACCTCAGATGTTGACCACAGCGTCCAGAGTCCCAATCCGAGGATGATCTGTTCACCCTCTGGATAAGCTCGCAAACAGCTGATTTCTGATGTTGACCACAGCGTCCAGAGTCCCAATCCGAGGGTGATCTGTTCACCCTCTGGACAAGCTCGCTAACAGCTGATTTCTCGAGGTCACCGCGCAGACCAGACGTCGGGTGCTCCAGGCATTAAGTCCTGCTGAAGTCTCCCTCTTTTGCGATAGACCAATGCTCCACAAACGCCAAAAAGCAAAGTGCTGCCATCATAATCCAATATAATCCAGATTCTTCACCTCCACAGAGCACAACACAGAGTGCGAGACGCCCAGGAATCCATGGAATCCATTGCGTATCCTCCGTCACTCTGTGATGGTGGAAAGGCTCCCCTTGTGCCGTTTCTTCTGTAGAAATCTTGTTCGTAGAATCGAATGCCCATACCTCCAATCCATCTTAATTTGCGTTCGAGGTGCTTAGCTGAGGAGCTGCAGGCAGCGGAGGACGGGAGAGGGAAGGACTTGCGACTGCCTCCGTCGAGAGCCAAGGTTGTCTTGATTCACTCAAAAAGAGACTATCTTTGATTTCGTTCTAATACAAATATAATCAGAGCATCACGTGTGTTTATTCATGAGCAGTAGTGTTGTAATTTACAATATGTCTTATGATCACATATGTATATGCTGTGTTATTCTTTAAATGTGAAGCATTACTGTGTCACTTCTGCAAATGAAAGTGTCTAATGGTGTCAAAGTTCAGATAATATGTCAAACTGACTTGCTCAGAAGTTGTTTTTGTTGAGTTTCAGCTAAAACACCCACTAGCATCTGAAAGTCTCCTCACTCAGACACTTTTCCTAAACCATTTCTCTCTACTCTGAATTTCACCTTGAACCCTGATAACGTTAAAGTGAAGTTTTTGACGTGTCTCTAACTCTCCTCGCTTGGTCCACGGACCAATGAGGAAACTGTGTTCTAATCTCAACATTTTTAGTAAAAGCGTTTTGCTTCCTGGAACGCTTCAGAGTTTGAATGGACAGAGACCTGAAAGCTCTCTGCCTTGGCAGCTGATTAAGTTTGGTCAAAAGCCAAAGACTGACTTATCAGCTAGAACAGGTGTGCCCAACCAGTCGCTCGCGGGCGACCGGTCGCCCGCCAGCTGGTTCCCAGTTGCCCGCGAAGCGCAACCTGTCTAACAGCTGACGAGCCGGCTCTCAGCTGTTAACAAGGTGAAATGTCCGCTGCTAAGCTTCATTCTAACTCCGGCAGAAGAGGTGGAGGGAGGAATGACTATATTCCAATGCGCAGCAACACTTTCCTCAGCCCTCCCCATCTTGTATGCTCACAGACATAGTCTCGCGAGTTTTGGGTGCGATGACTGACGAGACTTTAAGACAGCAGTGAGAGCGCTGAGGAGTGAATGTCAGTACGCAGAAAACATGGAAGGAAAACTAGCGAACAAGCAAACGAAAACTTATTATTTTCACACAGAATGGGAGGAGGATTATTTTTTTGTTTATTCTAATTTGAAGTCTATTTGCCTCATCTGTAATTCAATAAATAAAAACAAGCTCGCAGCCCAGCAATCGGTCTTCACTCGGCCCAGCACAAAAGGTAAAGATAGCTTCCTACCGTGTTAGCTGCATCCTGGCTCAACATAAGAAGTCATTCAGCGATGGAGAAGTTATGAAAGAAGCGTTTATTGAGGCTGCAGATGCACTTTTTCATGATTTAAAAAATAAAAGTGAGATCGTAGCTGCTATTAAAGACGTGCAGTTGTCCAGACAAACAGTGACACGGCCATGTGAGAGAATGGCTGCTGTGGAGGAGCAGCTAAAAAAGGACGTGGAACAACGTGAGTGTTTCTCTCTTCAGTTTGATGAGTAGCCTGTTACCAGCTACCTGTGTTATCCTTTTGGAAATGTTGATGTGGATGACATTGTGTCCAAATTGGTGTCTGTGTTTCAGCTGGACAGCTCTGGTGTTGAAAATCTGCAAAATGACATTGAGATCAAATCCAGAGCATCACCTGGCGTGGATGGAGAGTTCTGGAGTCTGCTGTCAGAAGAAAAGTATCCTAACATCCGAAGATGTGCTTTGAACTTAACAGCACTTTTTGGATCTACCTACCTGTGTGAGTCTGCTTTTTCACACATGAAAATCATCAAGTCCAAAAACAGATCCACAATGACTGATGATCATCTGGAGACCTGCCTGCGCCTCGCAACCACCTCATACTGCCCCGCTTATGAGACCCTGGCCTCCTCCTCTCAGTGTCAGAAGTCCCACTAAGGTAGAGACACATTTATTTTATACAGCTTGCACCAGATGACACACCATCCTGCTGCACAGAGCAGCTGCCTAGTTTTGATATTTAGGTTTTATTGATGTTTGAAGTTGTTTATTCGTTTCTTTAAAAAAATATGGTGTCCTTTTCAAATATTGTGTTCTTTTACTTTGATAAAAAACTTTAATTAAATAAAACTAGCAACACATTACGTTCTGTTTTATTTACTTTAAAGAAGTGAGGAGTAGAGAGATGAAAAATTATGTTTTTTGATACTGAGACTGGACGAGTAGTCCTCGGCAAACCGACGACTTCAAAAGTAGCCCTTAGTTCAAAAAAGGTTGGGCACCCCTGAGCTAGAACTTCAGGGATGACTCCATGAAGTTCACAGAGCAAAAGCTCTCTATGACTTTCTTGAGGAAAGCTTTATTTTGAAACTAACCCAGAAGCTGCCACTATCTTTGACGAAGAAGGCAGGCGTCACGACACGTGAATCCATGAACACACCGAGGTACACCGGACTTCATAGGCCCAGAACCTATGAGGCTCAGACTGCTTCTGCAACTACCAACCGAGACTGAACGTCAAACAGGTACAGAGTTGCGGATGTTTCTTGGATCGTGCTGTGAAGTCGAGCTGGTTCTCGTACGGAGGAGTGTCATTTCTGGTTAAACTCAAAATAGATAACTCCTTAAACTTCCCTTCCTTCCTCATTCTTCAACCTCTCCCTCTCTTAATTTCTAAGCTGGTAACTACATTTTAAGCTAAGAGCCACAGATAGAAAAGTAATATATGTCAACTCATTACTGAAGTCTGTTGTGTTACATTTAAGTGTGCTGATGCGTGTTAAACTGCAAAAAGGTGAAATCTATCAATCAAGTGTAATGGTGTTAATTTTAGTTGATTTATTTTAAATAAATGGTAGTGTCTCCTGGCATACCAAACTAAAGTCAACGTTTCCATTGTCACTCTATGGCTTATGGTTTATTTATCCATCATAAAGATCACAGAAATATTGGGTAAACTGAAAAAGAAAAGAATCCGTGAAATTACTATTCAATCTGAATAAGTAAATAAGATATATAAAGTGTGTCAGTTTAATATTGACCTCCCTAATATCCTACATCACATATGTCGAAGTCAAGGCCCGCGGGCCAGATCCGGCCCGCAAATTAATTATCTATGGCCCCCTGGATGATATTTAATTACTATTAGAAACGGCCCGCAGGCCACAGCCGCCCGCTGGTGTTTTGTATGCACCAACATTACATTCCCCACAATGCAACTGTAGTAGGGGTAGGGCCGATCCGATCCAGAGTCGTGTCTCATGAACCGAGAGTAATAAGACCCGCCTCACGTCACATTCAGGAAATCCATTTCATAGTTTGCAGCCATCTGCAGCGTGCGGACTGAGTGAGTAGCACTTTAGCTAACAGCTAGCCAACTTTTCATTGTAACATGTCCGCTATGTGGAAGTATTTTACACTAAACACCACAAGACAGCAATGTGCAATGTCTACAGAGCCATAGCACCACATTAAACCACGGTCAAGTTAGTTTTACGTTGGACATTCGAGCTCTGGGGCTTCAGCGGGACGCCGCTCTCGCTGAACCGAAACAGGGAGACCAACCGCGGCCAGCTGCGTCCAGTTTGACCCGCTGTCTGACCATCTCGTAGGAGGGACAGGCTGAGAGCGGCTGACCGAAATCAGAGCGCCCGCCCCAGATTGAACAATAAAAACATACTGCTGAAGCCACGGAGCTCACATGTTCACCGAGAAGTTGCTAAACTTCATCGTAATTAATGACCAACAGCTATCAGCTGTAGAAAATGAAGGATTTTGCAGCTTGATACTTGCAGCCAACAGTAAACAATCATAAAAAAGCATATTAATAAAAAATCACAAGAAAACTGTATTAAAAAAACAAAACGAAACATAAACAGCTACATTATAAAACAATGTAAAATACTAAAAGCCGGAACATGTCTGTGTTGATTTACAAGAACTGCCAAGAACTTAGCAGATGTAAAGCTATTTAATATTTTATTCTTCATTTATTCATTAATTTAAAAGAGACAAAATAAAACAAATTCATCAAAAAGAAAACATTGAATGAAAAGAGTGCAGAAATTTAAAAAAATTCTTATATCGCCCTCTTATAATAAACATTGAACCAGTCCGGCCCTTGGCTTGTAGCAAATTTGTTTTTTGGCCCTCTGTGTATTTGACTTTGACACCCCTGTCCTACATGAAGGTTCCTCCAAAGCTTTGTGTGACTTCCTCCAAAGCTTTGTGTTATTAGATTTGATGAAATCTACTCTGGATTGTTTGAGAATCAGTTTTTTCGATGACATCTTAGTTAGGGCTGCAACTAACGACTATTTCAATAATCGATTAGTCTGACAATTATTTTCCCCGATTAATCGATGAATCTGAAAAAAAAGTTTGCGTTTTTTAACCTCTTTATTCCAAAATTTGACCGATAGCAAATTGCACAAAAAACAGCTTGCTATTTACTATTCTGTTAGTAAAATATTGAATAATTAAAAAGTAAAAAGTTAGTCAAATAGCTTCAATAAAAAATAAATGTACACAAAAATATATACAAATGTATGCTTTATACCTGCACAATATGTAGCTACTTTGTAAAGTATGTCCTTGAATGAAGAGTTTAACCTGGATTAAAGGTGTGGATCGTTGTAGTGAAGCTTTCGTCTTCAACCATCAACAGAGGCCTCATGTCAGTACCAATCATTTAAGGATGCATTCAGTCAAGACAGCTGCTTGTTGTGGTGTGCGTGACACACACACACACACACAAATACTAATTACACACAATTGAGTAGATGAAATAAATTACTGTAATTCCTCTTTAAACGTAAATCATCCTTCCATACATACATGCAGTGTCTTCAGACTTCGCCAGCAAATTAAAACTTGAAGCTTAATCATCTTTGTGTTAGATTTATTTGTAAATCACATTTAAACACTGCTTGTACCAATTAAATTGAAATAAAAACACACATTCCTTCATGCACACTGCAGTGAAGTTAGTTTACAACTCCTACATGTCTACGTTTCATCAGCGCGGTTCTCCCGTGCCGTGTCATCACGTGTCATCACTTCAAGATCCAGTCCCCCGGCACAAACAGAGTAATATTGTGTATGCTGTTCAGTGTCAGGAGGGCTGTGATCAGTCTTACATCGGGGAAACTAAACAGCAACTGGCCAAAAGGATGGCCCAGCACAGAAGATCAACATCATCAGGTCAGGACTCTGCAGTCTACACTCATCTCCAGGCCAGCGGTCACTCTTTCGGGGATGAAGATGTTCACATCCTTGGTAAAGAGGAACAATGGTTTGAGAGAGGAGTACAGGAAACCCTCGAGGTACGACACCTGCGACCTACGGCAACTCAGACTTACGATTTTATCATATTTAATAAAAATATGATTAAAAAAAAATAATATATTTTTTTTTTTTTTTGTGTGTTTAAATGTTATTAATTTCATGTGTATAGCACTTTGTTGCAGCTGTGGTTGTTTTAAATGGCTTTATAAATAAAGTATAATTATTAATTTTACGTTTTTATTACAATTTTATCGTATTTACGCAACTTCCGGTCGTTTCCGGTCGCCATATTACAACAGTACTGCGGTCAATGGAGCTCCAGAAGCTACTGTCAGCTGGCTCTGGAGGACCGTGTGCCCGATCAGGGTTGCCTCATACGGATAAATTAGCTGGAAACACTCTGTCAACTCTGTGGACGTCTCAGGCCCGGAGGAGCAGCCGCCGATCGCCCCGCGTTGTTGCCACAACGCCGCCCGACATGCTAACGACAGCAGCTAACAGAGCAGCTAACACAGGCGAAGACACCGAGCCGACATGCCGCGGAGGGGCCATCTGCGGCCGGGAGCTCGCCGCAAATGTCCGCCTGGCAGTCGGGGGACACCGAGCTAACGCGGAGATACAAAGCCGACAGCCTTTTTGAATGAACTGACATGCTAACCATTGCTGCTAATGGCGGGGCCTAACCGTAGCTAACGCCGAGCTTGTTTTGGATGGAGGATTATCGCGGAGAAACGGCTTTCAGTAAGTTTTTTTTTTCTGGCTCCAAATGTATGAAGTTAAGAAGCTAACAGTCCTTCTTTTAAACAGTTTTGACCACGTGTGTGCGTGTGGAGCGTAAGGAAGCTGGGGGAGCTCGGATGGGTGCGAGCTGATGCTAAAAGACGAAGGCAGGCTTTGACCAGCTCAAAGTAAGACATTATATTTTTTATTGACCGAGTGTTTCATTTACTGTACAGTTCTGTGCATGTTTATGGCCTAGTATGTCTGCTAGTATGTCTGCTTGTTCAGTCTCATGCCATTAAATATGTGTGCGGCGCTCCGTTAGCGGTATAGCCGCGACCTATGTCAGAAACGCGGACCTACGACAGGCAGGTGTTTTTGGTCCGCGAGGTACAACAACATCGACCTAAGTCACACCCGTAGGTCCCAATCCCTGACGTACCTCGAGGGCTACCTGTAAAGGAGGCCATCTTTGTGAAAAGAAACCGCCCATCATTAAACAGGGGTGGAGGCCTCCGGGTTCAACTGTCCCCCTCCTACAATGCTGTGATTGCTGGTATCACTCAGCCCTCTGTGAATAGCAAACAACCATCAGGGTGCTAACGATCCATCGTTAGGCTGATGGTCCTCCTTGATCATGTGAGCAGCTGGTTTCGGCTGTCATCAGCCAACTGGTTGTGTAACACT
>JBBPBX010076324.1:0-17140 GCA_038048925.1 Garcialebias charrua | reverse complement strand
AAATGATGACAGAATGTTTATTCAGCTGGGCTCCTCTAAAAAATCTGTGGAATTGGGGGGGTGAGAGCGTCAAGTTTACAAAACTTCTCAGGCGTGTCAAGACGGCCTGTCAAGGCCAGTCAGGGAGCCAAATGTCAGATGAACATGATTGTTTTGGGGACAGGCAAAATTTTAATGACATCTACCTTCAGTCTGTGTCTGTCCACTCGCTTCCAAAATGTCCAAATTAAAATGACCACACCAATGGAACGTGCCTGAGAAAATCCTCAAGATCTAATGCTTCCGGCCAAAAGTCTGGGTTCTCGAGACATGAACCAAGCCATCATGTAAGACAGGCGGCCTGACCAGGTCCAGATTAGCTGCCGACGTCTTCCTTGTGTGTTGATAGACCAGGAACCAGCCAAATCCAAAAAGCAGGAACCAGTTATCATAAATCCAATTAAATATGCGTCCTTAAGATCCACAGATGACAGCAGAGATAGACACATCATCAAGTCTTCAAGTCGATGAGATATCCAGATGTGTGCAGCCAACAGGACAAATCGGTTCGCCTACAGCCTGTCTTCTTGTTGAAGAAATGTTATCAGTTGTGTTGAGGAATCAACTGACCAAATTGAAGTCCATAGTTATGATTCTGAAGATTTTGTAGAAGAGAGGCTCTCAGACAGTTTCACAGACAAGACAAAGCAAAAGCAAAGCGGAGAACAAGAGAAGTCCGCCCTTGAGAAGAGCAAGGGTTGAATCATCAGAGGGATGAGTTTACTATTTGAATCAGATCAGATGAAATGACATGCAGAACTCTCTTAAGGAAAGCTATGGGTATGACATCACAGTTCTCTAAAATCTTGGAAAAACTGTTTGCATCCAGATTTGATCTCTTTCTTGAAAAACACAATATACTAAGTAATAGTCAATACGGGTTTAGATTTAAAAAATCAACTTCGTTGGCTTTAATGGAGTTAATGGAACACATTACCACGGCAGTAGATCAAAAGCAATACTGTGTAAGTGTGTTTGTTGATCTAAAAAAGGCATTTGACACGATTGATCACAATACCACTAGAAAAATTGAATAAATATGGCATCAGAGGACTGGCTCTGCAGTGGTTACATAGTTATTTACAGAATAGAAAACAATTTGTACAGATAGATGAAACAAGATCTAACCTTTGTGAGATATCATGTGGTGTACCGCAGGGATCTGTACTTGGTCCTAACCCAAGTAACAGGGAACGTTAAACTAACGTTCTGGTATGGTTCTTACATGGTTCTGTTAGATCACAACGTTCTTAAAACGTTCTTTGAAGGTTTTGACTAACGTTTGAACAAACCTAGATATAACGTTCTAACCTAACGTTATTATAACGTTAAACAAACGTTCCCTTTGCCACCTGCCAGTTTCTTTACACAAAGTATTTTCACACTGGTTTATTTTTAGTACTTCTGTTTTAAACGTTTTGTCAGTTTTTTTAAACAGCTCGAGCTGTTTTTTTATATTGTTGTATATATATATATATATATATATATATATATATATATATATATATATAGTATATTGTTATTATTATTATTGAGCATGCATCAGGGTATTATTATTATCATCATTATTATTATCATTATTCAATTTTATTCTGCGTTACTCCAGGCGTGAAACGTGAAGTTGTTTGCTTTCTGCCATTTTTCTGTTTGTGGTCTTCATGCGTTATGATTGGATTGGGGGTAGAACGTGATCATGTACGTCCCAACCAATCAACGCCACTCTTGCTTGTCAGGTTGCATGTGAACTTTGTCCTAACCAATCAACGCCACTCTTGTTTATCGGGGGAAGTAGCATGTGATCATATCCAACCAATCAACGCCTCTTGCTTCGCGCGCTTCGTTCAAATGTAGCTATTTCCTTTTCATCTGTTGGACAAGAAGCTCTTGTTGTCTCGGACTCAGCGCTCGTAAAACTTGCTTTTTATTAGACGTCGACTGGTCTGACTCTGGACGACGACTGGACATTCAGTTGGAAGTTGAAGGTAATCGGTTCTGTTTTCTTTATTTGCTAGCTGTTTTAGCTCTGTTCACTTGAATGAACAAAACCTGCTGTTGCTAAAAGCTAAGCTAACAACGAGCTAAAACGGGTGTGTGTGCTGCTGAGGCAGATAATTTGAGGCAAGTAAAACACTGCAGGTTAGGTTATTCTAGCGTTTAAATAAGCCATATATGCTACGAGTTATTTTTTTTTTTGGCTTAGTTCCTGGATGGTTTTTCAAAGAGACAAGGCCCCGCATCCTCACGCTGTTTGCGTCGCATGTCCGTTAACACACATGCGCTCACTAGCCAGCAGAACAATAACCGCAGCCAGGCTGAAATACTAATTTACTTTAAATACGTATTTCGGCAACATTACTGTTTTTGTAGCTGCTTAAACAAGAGGCTGAAGGAAGACTGTGTGAATGAGATATATCTCATTCACACAGTCTTGAGAGGTCTTGAGAGTCAATTACTTTCTGAGAGTTTCATTAAAGATTTACTGGTACATGAGATATTTTACTAACAGACACACAGGCAGGCTAATATGAGTGCCAGACTTTGGTGGTGGTGGTGCTAAACAGTTCATAGTAACACAGCAGAGGTGTTTGTCCCTTGTTGATGTGAATCTTTAGGTTTGAATCCTCTTTATTTGTCTCTAAGTTGATGGAAGCATCAAAGTGATGCATGTAGAACAGAAACTAAAGGTTCTCACATGTTCTCAGTCTCCAAGAGCAGCTGCACAACCTGAACATGTGCAGCTGCTCTGCTCCCAGTCCTTTGTTGCAAGTCTCAAGAGTTCAAGAGTTTGATTCTCATCATTCCACAACATGACATGCATGAGGAGGAACCAAACAGTTCCTGAGCTCCACTTATGTCAGCATTTAACAAGTAAAGAAGAAAATACAACTTTATAACTTGATGTTGATTTATTTTCTCACACTTCACCTGCTTCTCTTTACTGCTGCCAGAAAGGAGAATGATGAAGTGATGTTGTTTAGAAGAAAATGTCTCGCTCACTTTTCTTCATGTTACTGCCACAAGTGACAGCAGCTCTCTGCATGTGCTGCATCACTTGATTGATGTGACAGGAGGAAAGGAGAGGTGTTTGTGAACTCTTCAGAGTGAGCTCTCGTCCATCTTCTCTTCTCCTCCATCCTGTTGGAAGCTGCAGACTATTGACTTCAGCTCACTCACATGTTCTCTTTGATTCAGACTCTGCAGGTTGTCAGAGATCAGCTGTGCCTCTCTGCTCTCAGCTCTTCAATCCAACCCCTCCCATCTGACACAACTGGATCGGACTCAGAACCTAGCCTTGAGAGGTAATTTCTAAGTAGTTTGAGTAAAGCAGTTAAGACACTGATTTTTAAAACCAGATGTGGAAATGGAGAATGCCTTGTTTGAATGTTGTATTTATTCTATAGATCAGTCTCCTACTTCCTGTTCCTCCTTTATATCTCAGCTCTTCATTGCACAAATGACTAATGTAAATTTTGAATGGTCTCAAAACACTACTGTACTGTATAGTGACACACAATTTTTGTTCATTTGCCCCTTGTTTTTTCTTTTTCTTTTACAGAGCTTCCAGCAGTTGTGAAAAAGTCTAAAGATGTGGCGATCGGATCTCAGCGTTGCTTCCATCCACTCAACACCAGCTGTACAGACACTTGTTGCTCCACCCATCTCTGTTCAAGTGTTGTCTGACCCTGATGACATGGTAATTAACTGAATGCATGGATACTGTATGTTATTGATCCATTTGGGGAAACATTACAATACAATTTATTTCTACATCTTTTGATTGCACACATAAATGATAGATGAGAAGTGATATGATACCCCTTGATGGTATGCAATAAAGCTATAGAAAATAGGCTTAGGCATATTCATTGCAAAGATGAATATATACTATAGATTTCCAAATACTGTACTGTAAATAAATGTTTAATCATTATTTGGTTAACAAGATCCATGTGTTTTGCAGGTGCCTGTTGTGCCGGATGTAGAAGTCCCAAGGCGAAAGGTGAAGTCTCTACGGACTACCAGCTCAGCCTTGCTGGTTGGAGATCTTGCCGTGCTCGTCTACGGGAGAGAGTTATTGGCCAATTGAAGTTTGACTGGGAGGCAATCGGGGGCTCATAAAGATGTGGAGTCAAAGCCTTTGGCCAACACAAAGCTTGATACTTGGTGAGTGTATATAATGTAGGACAAAACTCTGCTCTCTCCTCACCATCCTACTACCTCCTGCAGCTCCTCTCCATCATCACCTGTGCATCAACACCTTGTGCCTAACAGTGAGTTGAACTTGTTTTCTGTCTGTGTTTTCTGTTTTTATTGCAGGTCATGACCCTGCTTTAACTTCACATGTTCATGTTTGTGTCTCTTTCAACAGACAAAACCTGTTGCACCTGACCTCATGGGCAGACCTGTGTCCTCTGCTCTCTCCTCACCATCCTCCTGCAGCTCCTCTCCATCATCACCTGTGCGTCAACACCTTGTGCCTAACAGTGAGTTGAACTTGTTTTCTGTCTGTGTTTTCTGTTTTTATTGCAGGTCATGACCCTGCTTTAACTTCACATGTTCATGTTTGTGTCTCTTTCAACAGACAAAACCTGTTGCACCTGACGTCATGGGCAGACCTGTGTCCTCTGCTCTCTCCTCACCATCCTCCTGCAGCTCCTCTCCATCATCACCTGTGCGTCAACACCTTGTGCCTAACAGTGAGTTGAACTTGTTTTCTGTCTGTGTTTTCTGTTTTTATTGCAGGTCATGACCCTGCTTTAACTTCACATGTTCATGTTTGTGTCTCTTTCAACAGACAACACCTGCTGTGTCTGACCTCATGGGCAGACCTGTGTCCTCTGCTCTCTCCTCACCATCCTACTACCTCCTGCAGCTCTTCTCCATCCATCACCTGTACATCAGCACCTTGTGCCTAACAGTGAGTTGAACTTGTTTTCTGTCTGTGTTTTCTGTTTTTATTGCAGGTCATGACCCTGCTTTAACTTCACATGTTCATGTTTGTGTCTCTTTCAACAGACAAAACCTGTTGCACCTGACCTCATGGGCAGACCTGTGTCCTTTGCTCTCTCCTCACCATCCTCCTGCAGCTCCTCTCCATCATCACCTGTGCGTCAACACCTTGTGCCTAACAGTGAGTTGAACTTGTTTTCTGTCTGTGTTTTCTGTTTTTATTGCAGGTCATGACCCTGCTTTAACTTCACATGTTCATGTTTGTGTCTCTTTCAACAGACAAAACCTGTTGCACCTGACGTCATGGGCAGACCTGTGTCCTCTGCTCTCTCCTCACCATCCTACTACCTCCTGCAGCTCCTCTCCATCATCACCTGTACATCAACACCTTGTGCCTAACAGTGAGTTGAACTTGTTTTCTGTCTGTGTTTTCTGTTTTTATTGCAGGTCATGACCCTGCTTTAACTTCACATGTTCATGTTTGTGTCTCTTTCAACAGACAACACCTGCTACACCTGACCTCATGGGCAGACCTGTGTCCTCTGCTCTCTCCTCACCATCCTCCTGCAGCTCCTCTCCATCATCACCTGTGCGTCAACACCTTGTGCCTAACAGTGAGTTGAACTTGTTTTCTGTCTGTGTTTTCTGTTTTTATTGCAGGTCATGACCCTGCTTTAACTTCACATGTTCATGTTTGTGTCTCTTTCAACAGACAAAACCTGTTGCACCTGACCTCATGGGCAGACCTGTGTCCTCTGCTCTCTGCTCACCATCCTACTACCTCCTGCAGCTCCTCTCCATCCATCACCTGTACATCAACACCTTGTGCCTAACCCTGTCATGTATCCACATCAATGACTGCTGCCAAAACAGGAAAACACACCTGACCTGATGGACAGACCTGCTCTCATCAAGACCACACACCTGACCTGAACTCACATCTGGACTCCCATGTACCCATCATTCAGTGTTTCCCCTACCATTATACAAGCGGGGTGCGCCACCCCGTCAACAGAACTGAGCACCCCGCCTACCAGACCAAACTTGACCCACCCACCCAGCACTGGCATTGCACTAAGCTAGCAGCACAAAATACAGGCTCTCTAGCTAAAAAGCTAAAGGGAGCGCTCACGTTGCCTCTCCCCTCGTGCTGAATGCCCCCTGCCCCTACAAGCTGCACTCAGACGTGTCCGTCCCCCCGTCAACAAAAATCATGGATGAGATGAGCACCCCGCCATGGCAAGTTAACTAGGGGAAACACTGCATCATTCATGGTTGAATCATTGCTCAATGGCTAAGCAGTTCCATCTGATCCATGTTTGAACATGAGAACCACCTAATAAGCCTGTCTACCTCAACTTCAATCAAAGTAAGGGAATTTTCTATGCTTTTTTTGTGCTGCTTCTAGCTTTTTAAAGTTCCTGGACTGTACACTAAGGCACTGGTTTTTCATACATGATGGTTGCAACATGTTTCTGATGGATGTCAATTGCTCCTGATGATGTGATTTGATAATGATAGTTGAAAACTGTTTATGATGGATACCAATTGCTCCTGATGGTTGAGAAATGTTTATGATGGATCTGCTTTGCTAATGATGGTTGAGAACTGTTTCTGAAACAACACTGAAGTTGTTTATATGTGAACTAGGGGTGTAACGATACACAAAACTCACGAGACGAGACAAATTACAGAGCTCGCGAGAACGAGACGAGATTTTAATATTAGTTCAAGAAAACTTCAAAGATTGGTTTTATGCCGCAAAAAGGCTTTTATTCTGTTTTAACATGTATTACAAACCCAACTGATGTCTTCATTTTACTGATTGAATCTCCTTAGACCTTAGAACGTTCAACTTTGTTTAAAAAAAATAGATATTCACGCAGGACTTTCCAAAAATTGAACATAAATATCCGCATCAGCACTGAATCTGCAGCCGTCACTCACCAGTGTTGCCAGATTGGGCGGTTCACCGCGATTTTCCTTCTGACTTTTGCGGGTAAAGAGTGCTTTGGGTGGGTGGGACTCTATCTGGCAACACCGGTCACACCGGTGTTTACGCGTGTGTCTTTACATTCGGGGCAGCGTCGGCAGCGCCGGGACCCTCCATCAATGTAGAGGCGTCTGCGGCACCGGGACCCTCCATCAGTAGTTGGGGCGTCTTCTATAGCAACTTCATCCGGCGAAGCCATGCTGTCCGTGACGCTGACTTGCTAGGGGCTCTGCTAGCGCTAGCATTAGCGTCTCGCGAGACAACGTTACCTCTCAACGAGAGATATCGCGGGAGTTTAATATCGCGAGATCTCGTACAACGAGATCTCGTTACATGTCTAATGTGAACACATGTTGGATCACCAGATTTCTTGCTCCATGTTTTAAAAGGAGGATGAGCTAAAATTATTTTGTTAGATCACCAGATTTCACGCTCCATGTTTTAAAAAGGAAGATTATCTGAATGTATTTATGTCGGATCACCAGATTACTCGCCCCTTGTTTTTGAAAGAGGGTTAGTTTTACTAGAACTTCATACTGAATATGTGACCCATCACATCATCAAACAGGGGTTAAAGTCAAATTTGGTCAAAATGACCTACAAGCAAACATATATATTACTGACTTTTAGAAATACATTTTCTTACTTAGATCATCCTGACAAATTCATCGTATTGTCTTAATAATCAGGAAAATGGTTTGATATTTGGTGTGAAGATTTTATTTCAGATATTTAATTTAAACCATTTGATAAGTTATTCATTCATCTTATTTACTATCTAAATTTACGCAAACCACTTTGAAAAATAAACCTATTTGATGTGATGGGTCACAAATTTATTATTCAGCTTCTTTTGTTGGATTTGATTTAAGAATTGTGGACATTTTTAATAAAACTTGAAAGATTTCATTTGTGCAATGGAGATTTATTTAGCCAACTTAAATTTCTCATTACAATGACAGTATTGTACAGGTACTTGTATTTGAAAGCTAGAAATCATGGCAAAACACATATTTAATTTGATTTATGTTCAAGCTGGACTTTTAAGTTTAAAGAAAGGGACAATGTAGTTTGGAATAGTTCACATTTTTGGTTTGGAAAAAATAAACATTTGAGTTTTCTTTCTTATAACACAAGTGTACTTTTGTTTGTTTGCAATTGTTCTCTCTGGGAGGTTAAAAACATTGTTCAGTAGATGAATAAATAACTTTGAATCTATTTTGATTGTTCATAATTTGCATTAAATGTATGAATCCATATAATAATAAAATTTATAGAATGTTCTAAGAAAGTTCTAGCATAACGTTCACACCTAACGTTCTGAGAACCACGAGAAAACTCCACACCCTAACGTTCATGCAACGTTAGGAGGGAACGTTCCCGTAACCTAAAAATAACGTTCTCAAATTGTTCTTCTGTTACTTGGGAAGTTGTTTATATTGTATATTAATGATTTAATGGATGTTTTGTGTATTCTTCAATGTGTTCTTTTTGCCGATGACACCAACATTCTTTTATTCGGGTAATAACCTGGAGCAAATGTTGGAATTGATGAAGAAGGAATTTATTAACATACAAAACTGGTTTAATTTAAATAAGTTATCACTAAATATTCAAAAAACAAATTATATGATTTTTAGTAATAAAAAAGTAACTACTGAAGTTCCTTTCAGCATCAACGGAGTTGAAATATGTAGAGTAAAAGAAATTAAATTCTTAGGTGTAATTATTGATGAGAGATTGTCATGGAAGCAACACATAAATTACGTTAAAATTAAATTATCTAAGTCCATTTGAGTACTATATAAGGTAAAGGACTTAATTGATGATAACTCTTTGTTTTTGCTGTATAGTACAATCATACTCCATTCCATCCATTTTCGTCTGCTTATCCAGGGTCGGGTCACGGGGGTAGCAGCCTAAGTAGGGAGGCCCAGACTTCCCTCTCCCCAGCCACATGGAGCAGCTCCTCTGGGGGAATCCCAAGGCGTTCCCAGGCCAGCCGAGAAACATAGTCCCTCCAGCGTGTCCTGGGTCTTCCTCTGGGTCTCCTCCCGGTGGGACATGCCCGGAACACCTCACCAGGGAGGCGTCCAGGAGGCATCCTAACCAGATGCCCGAGCCACCTCAACTGGCTCCTCTCGATGTGGAGAAGCAGCGGCTCTACTCCGAGTCCCTCCCGGATGACTGAGCTTCTCACCCTATCTCTAAGGGAGAGTCCAGACACCCTGCGGAGAAAACTCATTTCAGCCGCTTGTATCCGAGATCTCGTTCTTTCGGTCACAACCCAAAGCTCATGACCATAGATGAGGGTGGGAACGTAGATCGATCGGTAAATTGAGAGCTTTGCCTTTTGACTCAGCTCTCTCTTCACCACGACAGACCGGTACAGCGCCCGCTTCACTGCGGACGCTGCACCTATCCGCCTATCGATCTCATGCTCCAGTTTTCCCTCATTCGTGAACAAGACCCCGAGATACTTAAACTCCTCCACTTGGGGCAGGACCTCCTCCCCGACCTGGAGAGGGCATGCTACCCTTTTCCGGCTCAAGACCATGGCCTCGGATTTGGAGGAACTGATCCTCATCCCGGCCGCATCACACTCGGCTGCAAACCGCTCCAGCGAAAGCTGTAGATCACGATCTGATGAAGCCAATAGGACCACATCATCTGCAAAAAACAGAGAAGCGATTCTAAGGCCACCAAAACGGATCCTCTCAACACCTTGGCTGCGCCTAGAAATTCTGTCCATAAAAGTTATGAACAGAATCGGTGACAAAGGGCAACCTTGGCGGAGTCCAACTCTCACTGGAAACGAGCCTGACTTACTGCCGGCAATGCGGACCAAGCTCTGACACCGGTCGTACAGGGACCTAACAGCCCATATCAATGGGCCTGGTACCCCATACTCCCGGAGTACCCCCCACAGAACCCCCCGAGGGACGCGGTCGAATGCCTTTTCCAAGTCCACAAAGCACATGTAAACTGGTTGGGCAAACTCCCACGCGCCCTCCAGGACCCTGCTGAGGGTGTAGAGCTGGTCCAGTGTTCCACGACCAGCACGAAAACCACACTGCTCCTCCTGAATCCGAGGTTCGACTATCCGACGGACCCTCCTCTCCAGAACCCCTGAATAGACCTTACCAGGGAGGCTTAAGAGTACCATCATACTACCACATTTAATTTATTGTGTTGAAATTTGGGGTACAGCATGCAAAACTACAACGAAACCTATTTTTATTTTACAGAAAAGAGCTTTAAGGATAATAACTAGAACGCATTATCATCATCCATCTGGTGTGTTGTTTTATAAATTGAAGTTACTAAGATTTTATGATTTGGTGGACTATAGCACTTTGAGATTTTTATTAATGAAAAGTGCATTATAAATTGAATTCATTATTATTATAATGATTATTATATAATTTTTTTTTACTATTATATAAAGCACAAAATAACACTCTACAGGTAACCCCCGACCTACGAACGAGTTCGGGACCTAAGAACCGTTCGTAGCTCGATCCTGTCGTAGGTGGGGGGTGAAAATTGCGTCCCGTTCGTATGTCGTTATTTCGTTCGTAGGTCGCGGAAATACCGCTAACGGTGCGCCGCGCAGACATTTAACAGCATGAGACTGACATTCTGGGCCATAAACATGCACAGAACTTTATTTACAAACACTTATCTAAACCATTACACCACACATTCATCCATAAACACACACAGTAACTGTACATCAGTAACTTCACATCAGAACTGCAGGAAATCACATCAGCAAAATGATGTCAACAATCACACATGAACACTTCTCAAAGTGCAGCTTTTAACATCAGAGCAGCAAATCAGCAGGAACTGACATCAGCAAAATGATGTCAACAATCACACATGAATCCATAAATCCATCAGCAGCATCACATCTATCAGAAGCATGTTGCAACCATCATGTTTTTGAAACCAGTGCGTTGATGAGTGTCCATGTGCATGAGAAAGAAGTCCATGAACTCAGAAAAAGCTAGAAGCAGCAGAAAAATGAAACAAAATTGCCTTACTTTGACTGAAGTGTAGGTAGACAGATGTTTTTCTCTCGTTCGTATGTCTCTTCTCATCAATCACCGTAACTAACCCACGAGGGACAAAATGGCCGCAGCCCTTTAAATAGTTACCGCTTTACCTGTACGGATCCCTCCGCCGCCAGGTGCACTGCGGCTGTGTGTACATCCGCCAGAAGCCCAGCCCCCCCCTCTCGCTGGCGGTACTTTTCCACTGTCATGCGCAGTGTCACACCCATGCAACAGCCAAAGGCAATCCCCTCCCCCACCTCGCCGATTGCCATATGTGACGCAGTTACGCCGTAGCTCGATTATATACTTGTAATGGGGCTCGTTCGTATAGTGATCTGATATAAATACATTCAGATAATCCTCCTTTTAAAACATGGAGCGAGAAATCTGGTGATCTAACAAAATACTTTCAGCTAATCCTCCTTTTAAAACATGGAGCGAGAAATCTGGTGATCCAACATGTGTTCACATATAGACAACTTCAGTGTTGTTTCAGAAACAGTTCTAAACCATCATTAGCAAAGCACATCCATCATAAACAGTTATCAACCATCAGGAGCAATTGACATCCATCATAAACAGTTTTCAACTATCATTATCAAATCACATCATCAGGAGCAATTGACATCCATTAGAAACATGTTGCAACCATCATGTATGAAAAACCAGTGCCTTAGTGTACAGTCCAGGAACTTTAAAAAGCTAGAAGCAGCAAAAAAACAGCATAGAAAAGAAAATTCCCTTACTTTGATTGAAGTGGAGGTAGACAGGCTTATTAGGTGGTTCTCATGTTCAAACATGGATCAGATGGAACTGCTTAGCCATTGAGCAATGATTCAACCATGGATGATGGGTACATGGGAGTCCAGATGTGAGTTCAGGTCAGGTGTGTGGTCCTGATGAGAGCAGGTCTGTCCATCAGGACAGGTGTGTTTTCCTGTTTTATCAGCAGTCATTGATGTGGATACATGTCAGGGTTAGGCATAAGGTGTTGATGTACAGGTAATGAATGGAGAGGAGTTGCAGGAGGTAGTAGGATGGTGAGGAGAGAGCAGAGGACACAGGTCTGTCCATGAGGTCAGGCGCAGCAGGTGTTGTCTGTTGAAAGAAACACAAACAATTAACATGTGAAGTTAAAGCACGGTCATGACCTGCAATAAAAACATAAAACACAGACAGAAAACAAGTTCAACTCACTGTTAGGCACAAGGTGTTGACGCACAGGTGATGGAAGGAGAGGAGCTGCAAGAGGCAGGAGGAGAGGACACAGGTCTGTCCATGAGGTCAGGTGCAGCAGGTGTTGTCTGTTGAAAGAGACACAAACATTTAACATGTGAAGTTAAAGCACGGTCATGACCTGCAATAAAAACATAAAACACAGACAGAAAACAAGTTCAACTCACTGTTAGGCACAAGGTGTTGACGCACAGGTGATAGAAGGAGAGGAGCTGCAAAAGGCAGGAGGAGAGGACACAGGTCTGTCCATGAGGTCAGGTGCAACAGGTGTCGTCTGTTGAAAGAGACACAAACAATTAACATGTGAAGTTAAAGGTTCACTGTGTAATTTCTGCAGGACGCTGGGACTTAGAAAAATTTTCATCAGGTAAAAGCATTCTGCTCCCTCCCCCTCAGAGCCATATATGACTCTGAGGAGGAGCCACAGTCCGTTCTCTGTTGAACTTGAGTTCTGCAGCTCCGCCGCCTGCTGTGTGTCCGCTCGGAGCACTTCAATATTCTGTGATTATATGTTAATAAAACGTTTTAAAAATATAATAAAACCATGGAGCACTTGTCCAACAACACAAAAACCAGCAGAAATCAGCAGAGGTTCACGAAGCAACGTTGGACATGATTTAATTCGCTCGTGACTTCCTCATGTCTGTCAGTCGATGTCTGGTATGTCTGGAATGTTCCGCCCCCACTACATGTCCTGTGGCAGACGCTGCGAAGTTCTGTGATTATATGTTAATACAACGTTCTAAAATATATAATAAAACCATGAATCACTCGTCCAACAACACAAAAACACCCTGAAATCAGCAGAGCTTCACCAGCCACTTTGGACATGATTTAATTCGCTCGTGAGTCGTGACAAATCAATTTCCTCATTCCTGTGAGTGAAGGATGAAGCGATCACTTGACTTTTGGCAAAAAAACAAAATAAAAGTCCAGCTCTGGGACGAAGAAGGGATATTTAATACATTTGTGTCACATACAAATCAGTCCTGCATCGCTTTGCAATCCTTTGAATGAGAATGTGCGCGGCGCTGAGGCTGGGACAGGCGGGGGCGTGACAAACAACTCTGTTTTTATTGGCTGGTCATTGTCCGGGTCACTCTGTTTTTTTAGTGTTTTTATAAATGCTGATAGAGAAGCAAGGGGACTATAGTTTTTTTCAGAGATTACTTTGTCTAACATCAGTCTGTCAGTAGATAGTGACAGAGTGAAGAAATATGTTAAAAATATATTGTTTGAAAAGTTACAGACTACATTACAAAGTTACATAGTGCAGCTTTAAAGGGACTGTGTTACATGTTCATGAATCTGAATCTATCCTATAAAAAGGAGTATGAAAAAGCCTTCAGGTTGGAAGAGGATAAATTTAAAATACCAAGGTGGTGTAAGGAGAAGTCCAAGTTGGTGTGGCAACGTGAGGAGAGGCCCAAGGTGGTGTGAAGAGAGACCTGCAGTGGCGTAGCTGGAGCCAGAGGTGGTGTGAGGAGAGTCACAAAGTGGTTTTAGGAGAAAGCTGTGGCGTGAAGGGAGGCCAGAGGTGGCATGAGGAGAGACTTGTAGCGGAGTGAGGGGAGGTCTGAGGTGGTGTAAGGAGAGACTTGTAGCGGAGTGAGGGGAGGCCTGAGGTGGTGTAAGGAGAGGCACAAAGTGGTTTTAGGAGAAAGCTGTGGCGTGAAGGGAGGCCAGAGGTGGCATGAGGAGAGACTTGTAGCGGAGTGAGGGGAGGTCTGAGGTGGTGTAAGGAGAGACTTGTAGCGGAGTGAGGGGAGGTCCGAGGTGGCATGAGGAGAGACTTGTAGCGGAGTGAGGGGAGGTCTGAGGTGGTGTAAGGAGAGACTTGTAGCGGAGTGAGGGGAGGTCTGAGGTGGATGAGGAGAGACTTGTAGCGGAGTGAGGGGAGGTCTGAGGTGGTGTAAGGAGAGACTTGTAGCGGAGTGAGGGGAGGTCTGAGGTGGTGTAAGGAGAGACTTGTAGCGGAGTGAGGGGAGGTCTGAGGTGGCATGAGGAGAGACTTGTAGCGGAGTGAGGGGAGGTCTGAGGTGGCATGAGGAGAGACTTGTAGCGGAGTGAGGGGAGGTCCGAGGTGGCATGAGGAGAGACTTGTAGCGGAGTGAGGGGAGGTCTGAGGTGGTGTAAGGAGAAGCCAAAGGTGGTGAAGAGAGGCCCAAAGTGGTGTGAGTAGAGGCAAACGGAGTTGCTGCAGATATCGAGGCCCAAGTTGAAGTAACCACGCCAAATGAGATAAGTGAGACCAGTGACGGGACCTGCCAGCTTGGACGATGTTAATCCGGGATTGTGCGAGTCATGCCGAGCAGGCTTGGGAAGGGAGGAGGATACTGTAGCAATGAAAAACATGGAGGAGATGAAAAAAATATCAGATTATTTTCTTTTTCATCTGAGTTAATATTCTTTAACGTGTGGTTGTTGTGATATTTTCCTCGCAAAACACAACTAAGAAATAAAAAAAGTCAGTGATTATATAGAGTTAAAAAAAAAAATCTGATCCACCAGCTGAAGCCCACAAAGATGAGTGATGCTCTCAACACTGACCCATTAAGGAGCAGAAACTGGTGTCATGATGCCTCTGGTTATGCCATTTTTAGCTAATGGTAAATGGAGCTTATTTATATAGCGCTTTCCAGCCCCCTGTGAGGAGCCCCAAAGCGCTTTACAATACCAGCCATCCACCCATTCATTCAGACATTCATACACCGGCAGTGGTAGCCTGCCTTGCAAGGCGCCATCCAGACCTACCGGGAGCAACTCTGGGTTAAGTGTCTTGCCCAGGGACACAACGACAAATGGTGGGCGGATGCAGGATTCGAACCTCCAACCTTCCGATCAGGGGTCGACTGCCATTACCACTACACCACGGCCACCCCATAATACAACTTGATAAATCATTTCCTGGCTTGCAGTGATAATAAATGACTTATCTGGTCACATTAAATAACTACTTTTAACCAAAATAAACTTTATTAAAATAGCCCCACTGCATCTAAATTCATGCGCGTATAAAACTGAAATAATTCCTGCTCAAAGAGTTCATTTTGCCTTAGACAAGAGAATTAAGCCTTGACTGATTTATTATTATTGCTTGTTTGTTATTGTTGTTGATTTTTAGTTTGATTATTTTTGTAATAAAACTTAAAAGACAACTTTATTCGGATGATTATTCATTTGTTCTGGTATAGAACTCCCTGTAATAACATATTCACCCTTTACTAATCAGAATCAGTCACTGAAGTACTTTGTAGAATTAAAATATATTGATTAAGTTGTTGTTGGTCAGTAAACTGACCAGTGGGTGCCAAACTTTAATGAATGAAAACATAAATAAAACAAATGTAGTGGGGCTGAGATGGAAAAGGTGTCATCCTTCTTCCTCCATCTCACCCTTCGTTATGGCTACAAGCTTCTACATCGTGTAGTCTGAATTATCACAGTGAAAACAAATCACTGTAATAACATTTGGTTATGTGCTGCTGATCTATTTCATGTTGCTGTGTTCACTCGTCATCATCTGCTCACACAGACTCATGTTCGTGCTGCTATTGTTTGGCGCATTGTTTTGTACTAGTAGTGCTTAGTGTATTTTTAGTTTAGTGTATTTCTTATTTCATGTCTCGGATCTTTTTTACTGTTTTTCTTTACAATTTGTATTTTTTTTGGATGTAACTGGGACCCTGTCCATAGTTTCATTCCACCTTATGTACCACATGTGATATGAATGACACACATTGACCTTGAGAACTGAAAGAACAAATTATGCTTCATAGCATCCTCAGTAAAATGCTTAGCCCCCCTTAGCACCTGCAGAAAAATATCTCTGGAGCTGCCACTGGTACAGAATACTTATATTAGCTACTTACTTATAAAGCAAATATGGCTCACCTTATGTATCAATAATGGTTGGGTCCAGGGTCCAGGCCTGAGGGAAGAGAGGTGATGTTAACTCAATGTTCTTCTTACAAACATTAATCACTTCACAATTATATTTTTTTTTGTAAAAGGCAGCCGATGGAGTTTAGTTTTTTAAGAGCTGAACTTTTTGACTGAAGTGTTGACGTGATTGATGTCTCATAGCAACGCTCAGTAACTCTAAAGCCTGCGCATAAACAACATTCAGACTTAGATCCAGATCTTTAAAAACTCATACTGGACCGATCTGAATCACCTGATGAAGTAGTTTTAATTATGCTGCTGTTGTTGTAGCGCAGTTTCAGTAACAGCTGCTTTTCTTCGTTCACGTTCGGGTGACGTCGTTTCCAGCGCGTTCACGTTAGACGTGTTGCTGCAGATCCAGTCTTGTAAAACAACGTCCACTCAGCTTTGGATGTGCGCTCGTCAAAAAAGCCATTACGTTTCCAAACAGGAGACAGTACACGACATGCTAACGGCTAAATGCTGCATGTGCTTCGCGTGCTACGCGATAATAGCTCCGTGCTGAAACGCGGCCAGGAAATTTAGTTCCGCGGTGCATATAATCTCCCGTTAATAACGTTCAATGAATGAAAAAATAACCGAAACGGTACGCAGATGGACCGAACCGAACGTGCTGTACCAAAACGGTTCGGTACACCCACTTGTACCGTTACATGCCTACAACACAGTATCATATTTTCTTACCGGACAACGCAGTCAGCCCTGGACAGGACAAGTGTGACTAGGACCTAGCCTAGCATAGTAGCAGTAACGTAGCACTCTGCGCTCACGCCGCGGGACTATTAACAATATATATAACTAGAAAACTAACTTGTGCGTTTAATCATACTTAAAAAGGGAACCCTGTTCATTTTAAAAGATAACTGCCATAATAAATAACTTACTCTGAACGTCTTCCTCAGATGATGCGGGAGAA
>JBBPBX010076323.1:0-11800 GCA_038048925.1 Garcialebias charrua | reverse complement strand
GACCTTCGTCTTTTTACATTTTCACTCATGACAACGGAAGAGCCGTAGCACAGACGCGTACCCCTTTTACACATAACAGATGAGATAGGGACTGTCACACCCCACTGTTGCTCACATACACACAACCAGACAGAGGGAGCAGGGCTGCTGCTATAGCTCTGCGCATACCCATTACTCATGACAGATGAGACACACACTACGTTGTTACTCACACCTCCTCCCTTATCATTCTCATCACACGCTCTTTTTCTCTCTTTTTCCCTATCACTACAGCTGATCAACTCAGCACCTAAAACACACTCGCATGTGCACACCTTGCGCCTTCTTGCTCCAAACATACGCTTTCCTTCAAGCTGCAACAAAAACTCGCAGACGTTTTTTTTTCTTCCTCAGTCTCTCAACCACTTTCGTTCTCTCTGTTATTTTTCTTAGGTGCACACATGCACCTCTGAAGTCCTCTAACAAATACACTTCAAACTTCTGGACAACCTCCAACTATCTGACCTGCAGGAATTCCTCCCACGGTTCTAATTCAGCGAGCTCCGTTGCTCTTCTTTTTCAAACTGCTAGTCGCTATCTCTGCAATGTGTCTCCTCATGTAATTTTCCACACGGTTCTGCTTGAATTTTACTCTGCTTCAACGAGCTCCGTTAACCTCTCACACATGGCTGCAAATCTTTTGCACAAGCATACACACAGAGAAGCGTTGCTCCTTTTTTTTTTACTTCAACTGAGCTGTCAAAAATAAACCACCAGACATCACAACAAGGGTTCTTCCTTTCAACCCTGGGACAAAATCTTCATTCCTTCTGCTTTTACAAAACTACTGATCAAGGGTTTTCTCACCCTGGTAAAATACTTGTTACTTTTCAGATAGACAACAAGGGGTTAACCCTGGCACAACATCTTCATTCCTATCTGTTATTTTCTTCTCTTCTCCACTACCTTCAGTTGTACGCTCGGCAGCCTACTGTGCATTTGTGTTTTTTGAATACGAATCCAGGGCGTCCCACCCACCGTATAATAAACACAACACAAATTGCTGATAGGGAATCACACCGCTATCGGCTCTCACGTTTCACTTTTGCACATTGGTAGGAACAATTCACATCCCTGCTTCAAAACAACAGGAATCCCACCCGCTTACAAGAACAAAGCTTCACACTTTTCCTTTTTTTCAAAAAGTGGTACATTCCTTCATATCAACCCTGCTCGTAACGCCAAAATGTTTTATGATATTTCAAATCAACCCAAATGTTTAACACTAGGACTACCAAACATATGTACTTGTAAATATTTTACATATAGCTCCCATGGGAGACTGTAAAATGACAGATTGAGGAATTTGCATTCCATTAGGTGTGTGTGCCCCCCTGGAGCTGGAGTCTTTTGTGTGCTCAAAACATGCTCCCAGTAGCAAAAACAAAACATCTCCCCATATTCCAACAACAACATTCCTTCTGCAGGTTGAAAGTGCAGCTTTTTACAACATAGAGCAAACTTTTGGAGATGTTGATTCGTCAAAATACAAACTTGGTTTAAACTTAACAAATTATCATTAAATCTGGATAAAACTAATTACATGATACTCAGTAATTAAAAGAAAACTGTTGATGTTCCATTCAAAATTGAGGGTGTTGAGATTTTTAGAGTGAGTGAGGTGAACTTTTTGGGTGTTATCATTGATGACAAACTAGAGCTGCTGCCTCTAAGCCGGTTTATGAATGTGTGTAGCATTCAATATATGTGTAGCACTTTGAGATTTTCAGTAATGAAAAGTGCGTTATAATTGAATTAATTATTATTATTATTATAATCCTGGTCCGGGGGCCTTTCTGGGTGGAGTTTGCTTGTTCTCTCCGTGCATGCGTGGGTTTTCTCCGGGTGCTCCGGTTTCCTCCCACAGTCCAAAAACATGCATGTTAGGCTGATTGTTAACTCTAAATTGACCCTAGGTGTGAGTGAGACAGGTCCCTCTTGTAAATGAGTCCCCGTGGCTCAACGAGTCCAGCCTGTATAAATAAAGGTTGAATGAATGAATGAACAAACTGATATGGAGAGAACACAAATTCTGTAAGAATAAAAATACTAAATCTATTACAGTACTGTACAAAGTCAGAGACCCATTGAATGATAAAGCTCTGTATTTGTTGTATAACACAATCATTTTTCCACACTCAAAAGTATGAATGTTTACATGAAAACTGGAGTGAAACAACCAAACATATGTACTTGTAAATATTTTACATATAGCTCCCATGGGAGACTGTAAAATGACAGATTGAATTAGCATTATCACGTCCATTGGTATGTATATGAGGCCATTTACATCACAGACTACAGAATCAGTTGCTATGGCAGATGAAGTTGCTAGGGGAGACTGCAAGTCCTGTCACCTGTCACCTATTCCACGGTCAAGGCGGGATTGCATTGGTCACTTTTATCTGAAGGGGGGATTGTACAGGTGATCCCCAACTTACGAACGAGTTCCATTTCTACGCCGGTTCGTATAGCTGAAACGCCGTGTTGAAGCCGCCGCAAGTCGAGAACTACCTGTGTTGGCCACTTTTATCTGAAGGCGGCGGGATTGTACAGGTGGTCCCCGACTTACGAGGACATCGACTTACAGGCCTTCGGCCTGGAAACCCTGCTATGGACCGTGTCGGTTCATAAGTTTCTCCGCGGAGACACATGCGCTTTAGGTGAACGGCGGTTTTGTCAGGAAGGCATCTTTGTCCTTCCTGGACGAAGGACAAATGGTAAATGGAGCTTATTTATATAGCGCTTTCCAGCCCCCTATGAGGGGCCCCAAAGCGCTTTACAATACCAACCATCCAACCATTCATACACACATTCATACACCGGTAGCGGCAGACTGCCATGCAAGGCGCCATCCAGTCCTACCGGGAGAAACTCGGGGTTAAGTGTCTTGCCCAGGGACACAACGACACATGGTGTGGGGAAACGGGATTCGAACCTCCAACCTTCCGATCGGTGGACGAGTGCCATTACCACTATGCCACGGCTGCCTATCTGCCTATCTGCAAGCTACATGCTGAGTGAAATAAAATTGAATAAAGTTGTTTCACTCCAGTTTTCATGTAAACATTCATACTTTTGAGTGTGGAAAAATGATTGTGTTATACAACAAATACAGAGCTTTATCATTCAATGGGTCTCTGACTTTGTACAGTACTGTAATAGATTTAGTATTTTTATTCTTACAGAATTTGTGTTCTCTCCATATCAGTTTGTTCATTCATTCATTCAACCTTTATTTATACAGGCTGGACTCGTTGAGCCACGGGGACTCATTTACAAGAGGGACCTGTCTCACTCACACCTAGGGTCAATTTAGAGTTAACAATCAGCCTAACATGCATGTTTTTGGACTGTGGGAGGAAACCGGAGCACCCGGAGAAAACCCACGCATGCACGGAGAGAACATGCAAACTCCACCCAGAAAGGCCCCCGGACCAGGATTTGAACCGGGGACCTGCTCGCTTATAATAATAATAATAATTAATTCAATTATAACGCACTTTTCATTACTGAAAATCTCAAAGTGCTACACATATATTGAATGCTACACACATTCATAAACCGGCTTAGAGGCAGCAGCTCTAGTTTGTCATCAATGATAACACCCAAAAAGTTCACCTCACTCACTCTAAAAATCTCAACACCCTCAATTTTGAATGGAACATCAACAGTTTTCTTTTAATTACTGAGTATCATGTAATTAGTTTTATCCAGATTTAATGATAATTTGTTGAGTTTAAACCAAGTTTGTATTTTGACGAATCAACATCTCCAAAAGTTTGCTCTGTGTTGTAAATAGCTGCACTTTCAACCTGCAGAAGGAATGTTGTTGTTGGAATATGGGGGAGATGTTTTGTTTTTGCTACTGGGAGCATGTTTTGAGCACACAAAAGACTCCAGCCCCAGGGAGGCACACACACCTAATGGAATGCAAATTCCTCAATCTGAAATTTGACAGACTCTGGTAAGGGTAGTACTCATCTGAGTATTCTGGTAGTCCTAGTGTTAATGTTTTATCATGTTTTAAATCATTCTTTCAGGCTCGTGAATGATAGGCACACATTGTTTAGGAAAAAACTCACACCATAGACTTAATTAAAAATAGATCTGTCATTAAAGAAGTCTGTGACAGGAAAAGGAAAAAAGTAAAAACATACATGTTCAAACACACAACTGTTATTCTGCTAGAGAAATGTGTCAGTAACCCCACCACAAAAATTAAACCGTACACACAAGGCATTGATGTAAATTCATTATCCCTCACCTTTTGACACAAAATGGGAGAGCCTTCACAGTTTGGCAGGAATATACATCAACGCAACCGAGCATCTGATCAGGACCGCGGCAGACTCTCAAATGTTCATCTGATCACTTCTTCATTTTATACCTTGTGAGGTACGTGTAATGACTTCACTCAAACTTGTTTTTCAGAGTGGTGCTAGGCACCTGGGTCAGTTTGCCCTTAACTGAAAACTGCAACTCATCCCTATCTGAGCTGTGCTCCATCTCCAACTTTACTCCCTTTTTTAGAAGAACTGCAGGCCTGGAGTGGGAAGAGTGATATTCATTCATTCATCAAAGACCTTATGGCTTTTCCGAGAAGGATGGGCCCTTTGTCCTTCAAAGAAACTCCGGGACTTTGAAGCAAAATTGCACAACTCCCCCCCCCCCTTCAAGGACAGTTTAATGAATACATCTTGACACTAAACTTAATAAAGTGATATTAAAGCATTAACTCAGCATTAAAAAATTGATAAACATTTAGTCAGAAAAACATTAATAATTAAACTCTTAATTCACTAACACAGATTTTCACAAACTAGTGCACAAACAAAAAGGCCTGTTGTGTACAAAAAGTATTGAATATTTGAGTTCAGCTCATGAAAAATGGGAGCAAAAACAAAAGTGTTGCATTTATATTCTTTGTTCAGTATATTTGTACTTGATGAATTTGACATGCCTTAAACCATCCAGTTTATTTCTTTATGCATTATGACATTACAAATGTTCAAATCTTTATTGCATTTGTTTGTTTTGCACCTTCAAACTAAAAACCCTTTTCTTTGTTTCTCACTTGCATGAACCTAGACACAACAAACTGCTACCATTATTTTTCAGAATATTTCACCATTTTTAGGAGCCCTTGTTTGTCAGGAAGTTGCTACAAAAGAGTTAGAATGACGAACAATAAAATGCCATAGTGAAAATGTGACTTGAGGCTGCTGCAGCGAGGACTCGGCCTTGGTTTATAAAGCAACTACTCAAACAGCTGAACCACAAGGGTGCTCATTTATTTTAATGTGTGGCCGCCGTCGGTTCTTTTTATATTTACAGTCAGCAAGTAAAAGACTTGCCCCGAAGAATTACACATTTCAGCTCAAATCTGTCGGAGTGAAGGCTGATGGTATTTAAAGGTTACTCAACCATGATCTCAAAAGAAGCTCTGAGGAAGTTTTATTTCAGCTGTAACGGAGACGTGTATCCTATACTATATAAAGGTGTTTATGTGAGTAAAACAAGAAAACAGTTCAATATTGAGTTTTTTTTAATGAAGGCCTCGCATGTCTTGATGGAATGCATTACATCTGCTGCCTTTCATGCCTTTGAACTAAAATTATTTCATGATGAAAAATGGTTTGTAGAGGTTTTCTTAAAGTCTTGAAAATATTAGTATACACAATCTCATGCGCAATCTCACAAGATGTCTTGCTCCCAGGATGTGCTCCAGGTAACAACAAACACACAACACAACAAACGAACAGGCCACGGAAGAGGCCCTGGAGGAGGCCCGCAGGGCCTCTGACTTTGTGCTCTGCATGATGGGGACAATAGCCATCACGCAGGGCAGCGCAATGGCGGAAATGGTTGTCACCTGTGGATGACTTTAACGGACCTCCCGGAAGGCCAGAGGTCCCTTTTTCTTCGGCACCCAATCGAGCCGACGGGACTCTTCGGGGGAGCTCTGGAATGCATCCAGGCCAGGCTGGAGCAAAGGCGTAAACAGGCGGAAGCCCTCTGTGAGGGTTGCCAAGGAAAAGTTTTACCCCCCCCCTCCCAGGGAGGCCATACGTTGCCCTCCGCAGAAGAGACCTGCGGGCGACGGAGAGCCTTTTCAGCACCAGGCGGCTCAGCCTAGGACCTCTTCGGTGAACCCAGGTGGGAAGCAGATTCGGGCCTGATGAAACAGGATAAATTCATAATTTTACAGGGTTGCCCGCCCATGTGGTACGGGAACCGAACTCTTTGAGCCCAGTCTTCGCTTGTAAAACGCTACAAGGAACTGGTGACATGTGTGTGCGCAATAAACATGACCCATCTACTGTATGTGTAATAAAAACAAGCACTGTTTCATACATACACAAAAATTAAAGTACCAAAGCACAGACTGCCCTGGTTCTTGACTCGAGCCCCATTTTTGTGAAACACAAACTGCTAGGTCAGACTATGAACTGCAGTAGGACGCACGAGTTCTTCCTGAGACAGTCAGACCTCGCGACGTCCTCTGTTGGACAGACCAGCTTGCTCGAGAGCACGTGAGAGGGGTCAAAGGCCATCCCTCCCGCACACACACATGAAAATGACAAATAGACATGCCTTCCAGGCTCACAGCACATGCGCAGGCCTGGAAGGCATGTCTGCCAAACAAATGGATCATGACGACGGTGCGTCATGGGCTCAGGTTGCAGTTCATCAAGGGACGGCCCCCCCTTCACGGGGGTGCTGCAATCGAATATCAACCCAGCACGTGCACACGTGCTGAGGGAGGAAGTTTCAACAATGCTACAGAAAGGAGTAATAAGTGTTGTCCCGAAACACAAACTACGCTCCGGTCACTACAGTAAGTACTTCCTAGTGCCCAAAAGAGATCAATCCCTGAGGCTGATCCTCGATCTCAGAACGCTGAACAAGAGAATAAGAACTTTTAAGTTCAAGATACTCACACAGGTCCTCCAGTCTGTGAGACCAGGAGACTATGCATGTACAGTGGATTTAAAAGATGCTGATTTCCACATGAGCGTGTGGAGGAGACACCGAAAATACCTCCGCTTCGCATTCGAGGGAAAGGCATATGAATTTAAGGCTTTACCCTTCGGTTTAAAGACTGCTCCACCTACATTTACTAAATGTCTGGATGCAGCACTGGCCTCTCTCAGGAATCAAGGGGTCAGAATTATGAATTACCTGGATGACCTCCTGATTCTGGCCGGAAGCAGAATACAGGCTCAGTCACACTCCCGCAGGGTGATCTCTCCCCTGGAGGCTCACGGTTTTGTCGTAAACCTGTAGAAGAGCGACCTGACTCCATCACGGGTTACCGTATTTCTGGGAGTACAGGTTGACACCATCTGGTACAGAGCATGGCTCTCGGAGGAACGCATTTCCTCAATTCGCCATTGCCTGGCAAAATTTAGACTGAATCAACGGATCTCCCTAAAAACATGCCAACGCCTCTTAGGTCTCTTGGCGGCAGCCATACCCTATGTGCAACACTCTTTGTTGAAAATGCGGGCCTTACAAATATGGCTAAACCAACAAACACAACCTGCCCCGTTTGGGCGAGCAGGAAAAGTTAGAATCGGTTCAGAGTGCCTGAGGGCCCTAGAACCTTGGAGAGACTTGTCCGTGTTCACGGAAGGGGTCCCGTTGGGACGGGTGTCATCCCGTGTGGTCATCACGACAGATGCCTCGAAAACAGGATGGGGGCAGTCTGCAGAAATCAGATTGCCCATGTCCTTTGGAAAGAGCAGAAAGCGAGATTACACATCAACTTCCTGGAATTGTTGGCCGTATTCCTGTCAGTAAAATACTTTTTTGCGAAAGGTCTGATTGCTGGACAGCATGTCTTAGTGAAATCAGATAACAGAACCACGGTGTCCTTCATCAACAGGGAAGGGGGGACACGGCCTCGGGCTCTCTTAGGTCTGACACAGAGACTGCTCATGTGGTGTGCCCCAAGAATATTGTCACTCAGGGTGACTCATATTCCGGGCGAACTGAACTACGGGACAGATACCCTCTCATGAGGGCCTCTTTTGGCATTGGAATGGAGGCTGAGCCCACGGGTCGTGGATCAGGTCTGGTCACGATACGGGAGAGCCTCTGTAGACCTGTTCGCATGCAGGGCCAGCTCTCAATGTGACCTCTACTTCTCTCTGAAGGAAACAGACGCTCCATTGGGAACAGAGGCTTTGGCCCATGATTGGCCAGCAGGGGTGCTGTATTATGCTTTTCCACCTGTCCCTCTGATTCAGGTGACACTGGAACGTGTACGCAAGGGAGCCCTCTCCCTGATACTGATAGCCTAAGGCCTGACTGTTTCTCCTTTAAAAAAAAAGGGGGGGGGGAAACAACATAAAAAGGGGAAACCCTTGGTGCACATGCTTACATGAGGGACGTACTAAGGAAGGGATTCCACCCCCACCCCCCTCACTAACAGGTCTCCAACATCAGGATGGGTCCCTTTGACAGTCCTAAGAAGTTATCTGTTCAATGAACAGATAGGGGACATTTTAGGCTCGTATGTGTGCCCTGTGTGTACAAAGATTTGCCCCTGAGGGGCCAAAGGTCACCCTGTGTATAATCTGAGTTTATACCTGAATGATGCCATCTGATATGTCAGTGTCTTAAGTTTTTTTCTTCTCTTTGATCTTTTTCCTCCTGCTTCCCAAATTATCTAGGGAAGTAGGAGATGGTGAGCAATTGTTCCAATGGAGCATGTTTGTGCTGCCTCTAGCTGGAGTTCTACCAATATGTCTAGTGGTAACATCAGGTTGATGTTTCTGCATGTGACGTTCCTTCTCAGGCTGTGCCCTCTACATACCGTATTCGTGTATATAATACGCAGTTTTTTTGCTCATTTGAATGTCCTGCGTATTATACACCGAAGCGTATTATCTATGGATTTTTTCCCATATTTTTAGACCCATTTTTGGCTCTGATTCGCTGTATTTTATTTTGGCCTAAAAATTGTGCAGTACCACTTTTGTCCGCTAGCGGACACTTCCAGAGCATTTCTAGCTCATGTGTCCGAAAAAAGCCTCCTCTGGTCGGACTGACTCTGTCGTTGCCCGCCCCCTGCTCTGGATGTAGCTGCATTTAGCTGTGAGGTTCGCTATTTTTGTTAGCAAGATACCGTAACTCATAAACCACACCGCAGATTTTTAAATCCAGCTGATTTGAACATTTCGTTAGTTTGGTTAAGCTCAGGAGCCCGTGTGCTATAAAGTCAGCTAAGAAATATATTTTTAAGCGTTTATTTAGCTAAATTTAAAGAAAGAAAGCGCCCTACTTGCCTGCATAAAAATCGGCTAACTACTTTTTAAAATCCAGCTGATTTGAACATTTTGTTAGTTTGGTTAAGCTCAGGAGCCCGTGCGCTATAAAGTCAGCTGAGAAATATATTTTTTAAGCGTTTATTTAGCTAAATTTAAAGAAAGAAAGCGTCCCACCCGCCTGCATAAAAATCGGCGAACTACTTTTTAAAATCCAGCTGATTTGAACATTTCGTTAGTTTGGTTAAGCTCAAGAGCCCGTGTGCTATAAAGTCAAGCTAAGAAATTTTTTTTTTCTCACAAAGAAACAATTGTTTTTACATTGTTAATCTTGTGAAGTCCATCGGTGCTCGCTCGCTTCTGTGGCCGCCATTTTAAGCAGGGCAAACGAGGCGCTGTCGCATAGCGGTGACGCATAATAGATACGTATTAACACTAGCAAACCCAGGGGAAAAAAAAAACGCTAGAACTGCCATGAGTTTGTCAAAATGACAATTCTTTCATTAGGTGTCTTGAGCCTGGGGGTGGTCTTTGTTTGTGGGTAAACATCCCCTCCTGAGAATCTTCTCCCAGCATAATCTTCTCCAGTAGGTCAAAACAAAAGATCCCCCTCACACAGAGAACATTCAATTTACATACACCCCCCCACAAATTACCCCACATTCCAACAGCATTTTGCTCCTACAGAGAGTTGCTTTCACCAGAGACTTGTTGCTCTGTAGGTGGGGGGGTTCTTACAAGCTTTGATCAAAAATAATGTTACACTGAATTTTATTTTTTTATTTTTTTCATTCAACCTTTATTTAGTCAGGTAAATCTTATTGAGCCTCGAGGCCAATGAAACACATACATTAAACAATAAACAATAGAAAAGTAGCAAAAACATCCATCCATCCATCCATCCATCCATCCATCTTCTTCCGCTTATCCGGGGTCGGGTCGCGGGGGTAGCAGCCTAAGTAGGGAGGCCCAGACTTCCCTCTCCCCAGCCACTTGGTGCAGCTCCTCCAGGGGAATCCCAAGGCGTTCCCAGGCCAGCCGAGAAACATAGTCCCTCCAGCGCGTCCTGGCTCTTCCTCTGGGTCTCCTCCCCGGTGGGACATGCCCGGAACACCTCCCCAGGGAGGCGTCCAGGAGGCATCCTAACCAGATGCCCGAGCCACCTCAACTGGCTCCTCTCGATGTGGAGAAGCAGCGGCTCTACTCCAAGTCCCTCCCGGATGACTGAGCTTCTCACCCTATCTCTAAGGGAGAGTCCAGACACCCTGCGGAGAAAACTCATTTCAGCCGCTTGTATCCGAGATCTTGTTCTTTCGGTCATAACCCAAAGCTCATGACCATAGATGAGGGTGGGAACGTAGATCGATCGGTAAATTGAGAGCTTTGCCTTTTGACTCAGCTCTCTCTTCACCACGACAGACCGGTACAGCGCCCGCTTCACTGCGGACGCTGCACCTATCCGCCTATCGATCTCACGCTCCAGTTTTCCCTCATTCGTGAACAAGATCCCGAGATACTTAAACTCCTCCACTTGGGGCAGGACCTCCTCCCCGACCCGGAGAGGGCATGCTACCCTTTTCCGGCTCAAGACCATGGCCTCGGATTTGGAGGAACTGATCCTCATCCCGGCCGTATCACACTCGGCTGCAAACCGCTCCAGTGAAAATTGTAAATCACGAACTGATGAAGCCAGTAGGACCACATCATCTGCAAAAAACAGAGAAGCGATTCTAAGGTCACCAAAACAAATCCTCTCAACACCTTGGCTGCGCCTAGAAATTCTGTCCATAAAAGTTATGAACAGAATCGGTGACAAAGGGCAACCTTGGCGGAGTCCAACTTTTACCGGAAACGAGCCTGACTTACTGCCGGCAATGCGGACCAAGCTATTTATATATATATATATATATATATATATATATATATATATATATATATATATATATATATATATATATATACAGGTAGTCCCCGACTTACGAGCGCTCTGACCTACGAGCATCCGGACTTACGAGCTGGCAAATTTTTGGAAAAAACGCAAAAAATACTGAGTTTTTCTGTGTTTTTTCACCACAGTCCGTTAGCTAAACATGTGGACACACGTTTCCGATCATTTTTATGCACTCATAAGCGGTTTTTCGATGAAAAACGAGTGTTTGTAGTCGCGCTAGCAAAACCGTTCCAACTTACGAGCGAAATTCCGGACTTACGAGACACGTGGCGGCCGTTCCAAATTACGAGATTTCCATGTTACGAGCGCCTCGTTGTAACGGAACTCGCTCGTAAGTCGGGGACTACCTGTATATATATAATATATATATATACTTATAAATATATATATACATATATACATATATATACATATATATATATATATATATATATATACATATAATATATATACATATATACATATACATATATATATATATATATACATATATATATATCTATATATATACATATATATATATCTATATATATAC
>JBBPBX010076322.1:4223-17141 GCA_038048925.1 Garcialebias charrua | reverse complement strand
AGCCGCCACTTATACACGTACATGTACGGTACAAAACAGTTACCAAGTTACCAAGCACTTTGCCTATCCTAACACAGTACCCTACATAATTATCAAAAAACACATACAGTACATTTGGAGACAAAATAAAAAGTTAATTTCTTACTTTGAGCTGGTCAAGCCTGTCTCCGTCTTTTTGCATGTTAGCTCGTTGCACGTCCGAGCTCTGCAGCTTCGTGCTGCTTCACGCGGTCCAAACTGTTTACAGAAAGGACTGTTAGCATGTTAACTCCATACATAATGAAGGGAAAAAGAGTGAATAACTTACTGGGAGCCGTTTATCCACGGTGTCCATCCAAAAGGCTGCGCGCGTTAGCATCTTAACCCCTCCAATAGCTGCGCCCGTTAGCATGTTAGCCCCTCCAAAAGGCTGCCGCAGCTGTTTCTCTGTGTTTTAGCATGTTAGCTCGGTGCGGCAGAACGATCGGCGGCTGCTGCTCCGGGCCTGAGACATCCATAGAGTTCACCGAGCGTTTCCAGCACATTTATCCGTTTGAGGCAAACTCTGATCTGACACACGGTCCTTCAAAGCCGGCTGTCGAGGCCGGAGCTAACCGAAGCTGACGGGCACTGCCGAAAACTGACGGACACTGACGAAAACTGTCGGAAACTGTCGGAAACTGCGTAAATCGGCTTAAAAATAATAATAATAATAATAATAATTTATTTATAAAGCCATTTAAAACAACCACAGCTGCAACAAACTGCTGTACACATGAAATCAAGAACATTTAAACACATACATTTTTAAAAAATATATTTTTATTAATATGATGCGTTTGTAACATTGAATTGCCATAAGTCGAGGACTACCTGTATTAAAGGGGACCACACATGCAAAATTCACTTTTTAATGTTTTTTTACTAAACTTTGGGTATTTACTTCATAAAAAAACAGTCCTTGTGCCAAAAAAATGCACCCAGTGGTTTATTTACTCTAAGTAGATTTATTTATTTTTGATAAATACACCAGGATTCACACTTCCTGCATTTATTGACGTCACAAGCCGCCAGCCAATCAGATCAAACCTGAGTCCAGCCCCTCACCTAGCAACCCCTGGTTAGGCTCAACCCACTTCTGTATTAAACACATGACTGTTGTTTTTCATGATTTCATCTCATCTTTTGTTTATATGTTCTTAATTTCATGTGTACAGCACTTTGTTGCAGCTGTGTTTTTTTAAATGGCTTTATAAATAAAGTATAATTGTTATTTTTATGTTTTAGTTCAATTTTTAGTGTATTTGCGATCGCTGCCAACGCGCAGCCGGCAAAAATTAAACGAGCGGACCACAGGCGGAAGGACCGGGTTCGACGGGACCCTCTTCCGGCGCGATGGAGCGGAGCTTCAACTGTACAGCCTTGCAGCAGCCTCGCAGCAGGCTCGCAGCAAGAGGACCTTCTCCTTACAGATTAATTTACGGGAGACACTTGGTGAACTTTGTGTTGTCTTCACTGGAACAGCGATAACTCCCAAAATCTCATCGCGTGCAACGAGCGGAGCTGGCGAAAACCGGAAGAGGAACAAGCTAACATTAGCTTCGGATTCGGGTGGTCTAATGCTAAAAGGAGCAGCAAACTGCGGCGCGCTCAGACGGGTTTCGGTAAGTTATCTTAAGCTAACACTAACAGTAAGTCAAATGAGTAATAAAAAAAGAGCTAATTTTAAAACAACAACACATTACAGATACTGGCTGTTACAGAGGGCGTGAACAGATCGTTGAAGGGCGTGGACTTCAAGAAACCGGTCGTTCAAAACGAAAGTTAAAAATGGCAGAATTAAAAAGGGTATAATTGATTATCTAATAATTATTTTGTGCATTAAATTGAAGGAATAGGGTCTGGATATCCCACAGAAATACCATAAAAATTTAAAAAATACATCTGAGGTCCCCTTTAATATTGACAAAGTTGAGACTTTTATGTTTATCTGATGGTGATTTCAAATTTCTTTGAAGGCTAAGTACAAATAAAAGGTGAACATTAATTTATTACAGTTTTTACAGTTTTCCTGAGGCTTTTGTATTGTTTATATTGAAATTGTAATTATATCATTATCGAATGAAATGAATAAATATGGTGATAAAGGTTTTGGCCATATCGTCCAGCCCTTAGTGGTCGATGAAGTGCTTTGTTTATTGGCTTGTTAGTGATTTTTGTATATTTCATTAGCAATGGATCAAAAGCTTCTACTGTCACAGTTTTTGATTGTTTTTTTTTCTTATGTTTTTTAATTAAATCATCTTTATTCAATTCCTTGTGAATGTATTAAGTTTCGGATGCTTCAACCACAAACCTTAACATTGGCAATTTTTGTTTTGAAAAGGAAAAAATGTGGGATTCATGCCCACTAGACTGAAATCTTTTGACTGGAACAAATCTTTCAGTTTTTAAACTAAAATCAACTTATTGTGAAAAAATAAAGGTGAATTTCTTGGACTTTAGGCACTATTGACAATTTTCACAACCGCACTGTGTATTGTTGTCACTGTTATCATCATCATTCTTTGCTGAAAACAGGTCTCTCTTGTAAATGAGTCCTCGAGGCTCAATGGGATTAACCTGCCTAAATAAAGGTTGAATGAATGTCCAAAAGAGTTCAAAGTATCAACATATAGAAATGTTGTTGCACATAAATTGCTATCAAACTTACATTTTAGTTATCAGTAAACCTCGTCTAACCTTGTATGAGAAATTTGTTTCTGTTTCCAAAAAAGTTTAAAATAAAATTCAGAGCAGGACGTCCTCATCTATTATTCATTCATTCAACCTTTATTTAGGCAGGTTAATCCCATTGAGCCTCAAGGACTCATTTACAAGAGAGACCTGGGCTGTGGTTGGTGTCAACTCATCAGTACAATTTGAAAGTCTCCTAAAATAAGATAAAAAAAAAAAGTGCTTTTCAGAACAGTCGGTCTCTGTTTTCTTCCTTTTGACTTTTAAAGGAAAACTAAAATGTGTATCTTTTTTATACAGACAAATATTTTATTTTATTTTCAGATGTATACAGTGAATACCATGGCATTTGGACATCCCAGTTAAAATTCCAAGCATTTGAGCACCTGGTCATTTTTCTGCACATATTGTAACAGAGTTATTATTACGACTGTTGAGTTAAACTGAAGTGCCCACATTCAAATGCTCACATCAAAATTATACACAATGTTTTTTCACGACATCGTAAGTCAAGTGGCGTTAAAATCTGTGCAGGTGTGCTGCAGCCCCTTCTATCACTTTCAGAAAGGCAAGAAGTGACGTGGAGATTCTAAACACAGATTTTTTTTTTTTGGCTTTACAATAACAAACTACTTCCTGGAAAAATCCTTATTCAGATTTTTTACAAGACTTTAAACACAACACATTATTTAGTTTATACTTAACGGGTATAAAAGTGACTACTCTGCTACAATGAGCTTTTCAGGGAACTATATTTTAACAAGACATGCACACTTAGTTTATAAAATGTTCATTATTCTTGTGTTTGAAAGAACCCATGACAAAGAGCTGATGAGAATCAATATTCCCAATCTAATATTTATCAAGAAAAACAGATGTTTTATTTAGATCACTTTATCTTTCCTTTAAAGGCAGTTTCTTAAATATTACTATTAATGATAACCAACAAACTTATCTGTGAAATGAAGAGCCCTAAAGATCTAAAAATGTCAATTTAGTGCGTTACAAATTGTTCTTTGTTTAAATCAGCTTCTACCTTTTGTAGTTGGAGTTTGTTAGAGGTCATTCTTCACTAAACAGCATTTGTTGAATATGTATTCTGTTAACGGTGGTCTTTTAACACAACAGTCAGTTTTCATTTCTATATTTATTCATCACACAATAAAAACAGATGGCACAGTGTGATGTTTTTCTTTGAGCAGGTCAGAGTATTAATGAAGTCTGCCTTGATAAAAACGGGTAATAATAATAAGCATTAAGTTAATTTTGGCTGAATATAACTGAGCGTACTTATAAATAAATGACTGGATGCATCACTGCTGATATTTAGGAAAACTAAAAGTTGTTCAGTTATTGGATGGAGAGGGAAAAGAATGAAACTAAAAGACCAAAGCAGAAATCATTCTTTAGCTCTTTGAACCTGCAGCTACTGGAGCACGAAAAGAATCACTGAGTCATTAGTGTCCCATTAATCCCACACTCTGCAGTTCAACTCCTGCAGGCAACCATTTATAAAGCAAGTGGACTAAACAAGCTGGTCCTCTGCAGGAGCAACAGGTGGATTCATTCAGACGCTTCCTTGGAGCAAAAGCAACCCGAAGGTCAAACTCCTGAATGAACACATGATCTGTGACGTTTTGATGGCAGCTGCTGGGTCGGTGCAGACAGTGAAACTGTTGAATTGTTTTCACGAGTCGTTAAATTTCAAATCAGTCAGGGTCAACGTGAGCCTAGATGAAGTTGAATGCACCCGAGTGACTACACACACGAGGTATTGCTGTTTTTTTTTTTTCATTTGCTGCAAAGAATCTTACATTATCACAAATCTGACAGAAGTCGAAGGCTTCACAATGAACTGACTCTGATCTGCTGCTTAGTGTGTGAAAGAAAGAGTGAATGAGAGAATGGATGGGTGAACTTTTTTTTCCATTCAACTTTTATTTACACAGGTTAATCTCATTGAGCCTCGGGGCCTCGTTTACAAGAGAGACCAGTAGCTTTAATCGATCAAATAGATCAGAAATAAATCTCAAAGGAGAGTTATTCAATTTTGAATGTTTTTTGTTAATCTGCTTAATGTGTGTCAATGTACAGTATTTGCTTTCAAACTTGTTTAACAACCTAAAAAAGCTAAGTCTGGTCCTCTGGATATTCAAAAAACAAAACAAAGCAAAAAAATTGTAGAAACGTTTCGTCTTTCGTCCGAAAGACTTCCTCAGTCTGAGAAGCTGTGTTCAGCTCAGTCTTATAAATAGCACCCTCTCACAGTGGATCAACCAGTTGGCTGATGACAGCCTGAAACCAGCTGCTCACATGATCAAGGAGGACCATCAGCCTAACGATGGATCGTTAGCACCCTGATGGTTGTTTGCTATTCACAGAGGGCTGAGTGATCCTAGCAATAACAGTGTTGTCTGTTTAACAACCATATAAAAAATAACAAGAAATTTGGCCTGTCGCAATAAACAATAAATCAATTAATCGCATGATGAATGAAAATGATCGACCTCATTTTCATTTATCGGATTTATCGTTTCTTCATCAGAGTCAGTCAGAGTCAGAGAATCTTTATTGTCATTCGCACCACATGTGGTACATGTGATGAAACGAGATTATGTACACAGGGTCCCAGTTACTTCCAACAGTAAGATGTCAAAGAAGAACAGTAATAACATCTAAGATATGAACTAAGAAAAACATCAATTAAAAATACACTAAGCACTAATATCATAGAAAAACATGACTCCAAACAGCAGCACGAACATGAGTCTGTATGAGCAGATGAACACAGAATATAGAATAGAATATATCTTTATTGACATTGACATTGCACCGGGGCACAAAACAACGTAATTGATTACGCACATCCGTCTTAGGATAGGGACGAGTGCACGAAGTCGCAGCAGTATGAAACCGCGCCACCACAATCAGCAGATATGGAAAAAGGAATAGACACAAACGGGTAAGAACGTGGTATTCAAAAAAAGAATCTATCACAATTTGTCAATAGACACTCCATGATAAAGTCCAAAAAAACTCTACCAGCTTTTAGCACATTTAGACAGGACAAGATGCATTATGACGGCAGGCGGGAGGTAAAGTCTGTGAGTAATCAGCTCCAGATAAGCACAGTTCGCAGTTCTCAGCCCGGCTCCATCTGAGAACGCACACACAGAGACCTCTGGGGGGAGGGGTGGGGAGGGCAGCAAGTCCCTTCAGCTTCCCAGCTCAGGAGAAGATTTGTAGACAGCCTTCAGTCCAAGGCTGCAGAGACCAGATTAGATTAGTTGCTTTATTTTTCCAGTCAGGCCACAGTGTTCTTTTACTGCAGTCTTAAGTCCAGGTGCTGTTTCTGGGTCCAAATCGCCGAATCGAGAGAGGTTCCGAGCTACAAGATCCTTCCGTATGTGCCCTGTTTGAATCCGGACGGCTGTAAACGAGTTCCACACACCGCAGGTCCGCGGCAGCCACCGCTTCTCCCACCGTGCGGTTCAGCCCGCACAACAGCTGGGAAGGTCATCATAGCCTGGATCAAAGCATTTTCGCTGAGCGGAAGTCTTGCCAGCACGCCGATCGCGGCGGTCTTCCTCAGCCTTCAGTGGCAGAAACAGCCACCAGTATCCCAATAATCCACAGAGATTCCACGTCCCCGACAAATAGAGCGGTCAGTCACATTAGCCTGCTCGAGTCCATATAGCTCACCGCACGCGTGTCGATGGGGCTCCCCGGCTCTCCCTGGCTGGTGCGCTTCGCGGAAATTTTTGTTATCGATAGTATCGATAGATGAAATAGCCCAGAAAACAGTCCACGCACATAAATCCATTCCAAATTGGTTCGAGCGAGCGCTGAAGAGTTACAGACGAGACAAATGCAGAAGCAGGGGGGGGAACCAGGGAGGTGTAGGAGCAAAAGGAGATGCGACCTGCTCTGCCGAGAGCGGAAGTAGATAGTCGCACCTGTGTATAGGTCGCATTGTCCAATTATCACCAATAGATTGGAAAAATCCCTAGATAGGTCGCACCGGTGTATAGGTCGCACCTACGTTTAGCTCTGCTGCAAATGTCTGCCACAGGAGCGCACAGCAAGGCTTTTAAGAAGATTAACACTTAAAAACAATTATTTGTTTGATAAAAATTATAGCAAATATATGTCTGAGCTGAACTTTTCCTTAATAAATGAATGTAATTGTGAAATGAGCTGGATTTAAAAATTTGTTTCACCGAAAGTGATAAGCCATATATAGGTCGCACCTGAGTATAGGTCGCAGGCCTTGGAAAAACCATAAAAAGTTGAGACCTATACACCGGAAAATACGGTAATCGTTACTGGTTGCAGGACAGCTGCAGAGGAGCGCTGTGATGAAGTGGGGTAATCAAAAAATGAGGTCCAAGAGTCAAGGTACAGGCACAGGGGGTCAGAGGTCCAAAGACAAATCCAAAGGTGCAATCCATAATTTGAGGTCTGTGGTCCAGAAAACGTAATCAGCAAGAGGGTCAGAGCGGCAAGACGAGAGCAGACAGGGAGCAGGCAGAACGGTAAATCCACAATATGAGGCGTGAGGTCAAATTCCAAAGAACAAGGTGAACATTAGGCGTGAATGAGAACTAGATGGCTGGACAACAGAAACCAATAAAGGTCTGATAATCTGGCAGAGGTGAGTGGTGAGAGAAGTTCTTAAATATGGACTGGAACAGGTGCGGTGAATAAGTGCTGATGAACTGCGGTGAAGAGTGGGTGTGGCAGGATGACAGAAGAAACATGACACATCACTGATGAGCTGTGGGGTAGTGGGCATGGCAGACGACAGAGAGGAATGAGAGTGGCCTGAACATGATCCTGACACATGAATCACAATATTTTGAACCGCTTTGACCATAACTGCCTCAAGTGAGTCGGTGGGGGAGAGAGCGGACTCCAGAAACCATCTAAACATCATCAAACTGGTTGACCCACTATGTGAAGATGTTATATACTGTATAAGACTGGAGTTCTTGTGGCTCCTCGGACTGATGAAGTCTTTTGGATGAAAGATGAAACATTTCAACCAAGATAAACCATCCAGAGGACCTGACTGAACTTTGTTGGATAATGCAACATAGTTTTTCTGCTATATTAACAGGCAAGTTTTGCTTCCTGTGAGAAAATCTTCACTTCACACCAAGGGGCCAAACACTACATGACTTATCATGGTAATGTGTTTTCATATGTAAAAGTAATGTCAAGAGAAAGGATAAAATATGACTGATTGGAAAATATTTGTAGCTAATCTCACCATTACAGAACAGAAAACAAGTTAAGAAACAAATGTAGGGATAATTTTTAGAAGATGAAGTTAAGAATCAGTTTAGCAGTTATTTTTGATGTTATCAACATAGACACCATATCCTGGATTGTCCTGGTTTTCATGGTAACTAAGTGCCACCGGTCACAGCTTGGGACAAAGGGCAGAGGGTATCTTCTTCTTCAAGAAGATGAAAACAGACAACAGACTCAACTCTGACCCTGACATCAAGGAGGAGCAGCGCCGCAAAGGATAAATATCAAGAAAGATTCATAGAAAATCAGTGACTGTGTTGTAGAGGATATAGATATTGGAAATTAGAAATAAATAAAAATTAAAATAACAAGCAAACAAAAAATTCAGACTGTAGTTACTATGCAGAAAGAAGGCAGCCATACAATTACAGTCCTGTAAGAATTTTTTTCAAAATGCCCATCATTAAAGGAGGACGTCTTATTTCATATGTGACAGTTTGCACATTTTTTCATTCATTCATTCGAGTTTTATTTATACAGGTTAATCTCACTGAGCATCAGGGACTCATTTACAAGAGATCAAAAAAGGCGTTCAATACAGGATCAACTGGACTTTATTTGTTGCAGAAAACGTTTCGACTTCTGTCCAGAAGTCTTTTTCAATTCTGAATGAATGAAAGCTGTGAGAACGAGAAGTTTTATACAAGCCACGCACCAACATATGAAATTGGAAACTGAAATAACACCACAAAATACCTAACATGCCCATTCTATTTAAATTGACAAAACAAAACAACACATCACACCTGGGGGTTTGTAACACATACATGTAAATTGAAAGATCACACCTTAACAGTAGGAGGTTCCCTTGAGGTCTCTGGTAGAAGACACAAACTGTATGTAAATTGACACAAAACACCTCCCAAACAACAACAGAGGCTACTCAGAGAAACTTTGTTAGTCTAATTTACAGACAAGACATCCCTGCTCCCATCCAGTGTAAAACGTTTCGGAATCAAATCCAAAACTGAGTTATAAGTCTTAGAAAGTTGAAATCTCAGACCTCCTCCTCTGTTAAGAGAAGGTTTTTCTCTCTTAACATACAAAGCTTCCTTCACCCCCCTCTCAAACCATCTGTGTTCTCGGTCCAAAATTTGAACATTCTGGTCCTCAAATGAGTGACCCTTGTCCGTGAGGTGGAGGTGAACAGCTGAGTTTTGTCCAGAGGAGGTAGCTCTCCTATGTTGAGACATTCTTTTGTGGATAGGTTGCTTCGTTTCTCCGATGTAACGGTCTGAGCAGACTTCGCTGCACTGGACTGCATAAACCACACCACTCTGTTTGTGTGTGGGGGTTTGGTCTTTAGGGTGGACCAACCTCTGTCTGAGAGTCCTGCTAGGTTTGAAATGTACTGGGATGTTGTGTTTGTTGAAAATCCTTCTGAAATTCTCTGAGACTCCAGCAACATAAGGAATGACAATGTTTTTCCGTCTGTTAGACTTTTTCTGTTCATTATTGTGTTTAACAGATTTCCTTGCTGACTTGACAAAAGCCCAGTTGGGATATCCACATGTTTGCAGAGATTTTTTGATGTGTTTCTGTTCCTTTTCCTTCCCTTCTGTCTTCGTGGGGATGTGTTCTGCCCGATGCTGTAAAGTTCTGATGACAGAAAGTTTGTGCTCCAGTGGATGGTGAGAGTCGAACAGGAGATATTGGTCTGTGTGGGTTGGTTTTCTGTAAACTTCAATGTTGAGACTGTCATCTCCCTCCATATGCACCAAACAGTCCAAAAAAGGCAGCTTATTGTCGTTAGCATCCTCTCTGGTGAACTTGATGTTGTTATCAACAGAGTTAATGTGTCTGGTGAACGCTTCCACCTCCCTGGCTTGGATTTTGACACAGGTATCATCCACGTATCTGAACCAATGGCTTGGAGTTGTCCCCTCATAGGAGTTTAGGGCTCTCTGCTCCACTTCCTCCATGTAAAGATTAGCAACAATGGGTGACACTGGAGATCCCATGGCACAGCCGTGCTTCTGTCTGTAAAAACTGTCATTGAACTTGAAATAAGTGGTGGAGAGGCAGAGATCCAGCAGGGTGCAGATGTGGTCTGGGGTTAAGTTGGTCCTTTTGTCCAAATCCTTGTCCTGTAGAAGTCTTTTTTTGACGGTTTCTACTGCTTCAGAAATGGGTATGCATGTGAACAGAGAGGTCACATCATATGATACAAGAGTTTCTCCCGGGGTCAGCTTCAAATGTTGAACTTTGTTGGTGAAATCAATGGAGTTTTTAATATGATGAGGTGTGTTACCAACCAGAGGAGCTAAAATACCAGCCAGATGTTTAGCAACATTGTATGTCACTGAGTTCATGCTGCTCACGATGGGTCTGAGAGGTGTACCTTCTTTGTGTATTTTTGGAAGTCCATACAGACAGGGAGTGGCCTTGGACTTCCAAAAATACACAAAGAAGGTACACCTCTCAGACCCATCGTGAGCAGCATGACAGTCTCAACATTGAAGTTTACAGAAAACCAACCCACACAGACCAATATCTCCTGTTTGACTCTCACCATCCACTGGAGCACAAACTTTCTGTCATCAGAACTTTACAGCATCGGGCAGAACACATCCCCACGAAGACAGAAGGGAAGGAAAAGGAACAGAAACACATCAAAAAATCTCTGCAAACATGTGGATATCCCAACTGGGCTTTTGTCAAGTCAGCAAGGAAATCTGTTAAACACAATAATGAACAGAAAAAGTCTAACAGACGGAAAAACATTGTCATTCCTTATGTTGCTGGAGTCTCAGAGAATTTCAGAAGGATTTTCAACAAACACAACATCCCAGTACATTTCAAACCTAGCAGGACTCTCAGACAGAGGTTGGTCCACCCTAAAGACCAAACCCCCACACACAAACAGAGTGGTGTGGTTTATGCAGTCCAGTGCAGCGAAGTCTGCTCAGACCGTTACATCGGAGAAACGAAGCAACCTATCCACAAAAGAATGTCTCAACATAGGAGAGCTACCTCCTCTGGACAAAACTCAGCTGTTCACCTCCACCTCACGGACAAGGGTCACTCATTTGAGGACCAGAATGTTCAAATTTTGGACCGAGAACACAGATGGTTTGAGAGGGGGGTGAAGGAAGCTTTGTATGTTAAGAGAGAAAAACCTTCTCTTAACACTAGCAAACCCAGGGGAAAAAAAAACACAAGAACTGCCATGAGTTTGTCAAAATGACAATTCTTCCATTAGGTGTCTTGAGCCTGGGGGTGGAGATCTTTGTTTGTGGGTAAACATCCCCTCCTGAGAATCTTCTCCCAGCATATCTTCTCCAGTAGGTCAAAACAAAGGATCCCCCTCACACAGAGAACATTCAATTTACATACACCCCCCACAAATTACCCCACATTCCAACAGCATTTTGCTTCTACAGAGAGAGAGAGTTGCTTTCACCAGAGACTTATTGCTCTGTAGGTGGGGGGGGTTCTTACAAGCTTTGATCAAAAATAATGTTACACTGAATTTTATTTTTTTATTTTTTTTCATTCAACCTTTATTTAGTCAGGTAAATCTTATTGAGCCTCGAGGCCAATGAAACACATACATTAAACAATAAACAATAGAAAAGTAGCAAAAACATCCATCCATCCATCCATCCATCCATCCATTTTCGTCCGCTTATCCGGGGTCGGGTTGCGTGGGTAGCAGCCTAAGTAGGGAGGCACACACTTCCCTCTTCCTCTCTTCACCACGACAGACCGGTACAACGCCTGCTTCACTGCGGAAGTCACAGATACAAGGTGTTTCCTAGCATTCAGTGTTAGACATGACATGTTATAATAATAATAATAATAATAATAATGAATTCAATTTATAACGCATCTTTCATCCATCCATCCATCCATCTTCTTCCGCTTATCTGGGGTCGGGTCGCGGGGGTAGCAGCCTAAGTAGGGAGGCCCAGACTTCCCTCTCCCCAGCCACTTGGTGCAGCTCCTCCAGGGGAATCCCAAGGCGTTCCCAGGCCAGCCGAGAAACATAGTCCCTCCAGCGCGTCCTGGCTCTTCCTCTGGGTCTCCTCCCGGTGGGACATGCCCGGAACACCTCCCCAGGGAGGCGTCCAGGAGGCATCCTAACCAGATGCCCGAGCCACCTCAACTGGCTCCTCTCGATGTGGAGAAGCAGCGGCTCTACTCCGAGTCCCTCCCGGATGACTGAGCTTCTCACCCTATCTCTAAGGGAGAGTCCAGCCACCCTGCGGAGAAAACTCATTTCAGCCGCTTGTATCCGAGATCTTGTTCTTTCGGTCATAACCCAAAGCTCATGACCATAGATGAGGGTGGGAACGTAGATCGATCGGTAAATTGAGAGCTTTGCCTTTTGACTCAGCTCTCTCTTCACCACGACAGACCGGTACAGCGCCCGCTTCACTGCGGACACTGCACCTATCCGCCTATCGATCTCACGCTCCAGTTTTCCCTCATTCGTGAACAAGATCCCGAGATACGTAAACTCCTCCACTTGGGGCAGGACCTCCTCCCCGACCCGGAGAGGGCATGCTACCTTTTTCCGGCTCAAGACCATGGCCTCGGATTTGGAGGAACTGATCCTCATCCCGGCCGTATCACACTCGGCTGCAAACCGCTCCAGTGAAAATTGTAAATCACGAACTGATGAAGCCAGTAGGACCACATCATCTGCAAAAAACAGAGAAGCGATTCTAAGGTCACCAAAACAAATCCTCTCAACACCTTGGCTGCGCCTAGAAATTCTGTCCATAAAAGTTATGAACAGAATCGGTGACAAAGGGCAACCTTGGCGGAGTCCAACTTTTACCGGAAACGAGCCTGACTTACTGCCGGCAATGCGGACCAAGCTATTTATATATATATATATATATATATATATATATATATATATATATATATATATATATA
>JBBPBX010076321.1:0-12045 GCA_038048925.1 Garcialebias charrua | reverse complement strand
CTTCTGCATTGAAAGGATTCTTCATTGAAAGGAGTCCGTTGGGTTCATCTGACCAGGATGCCTCCTGGACGCCGGGCAGCTCCTACTTTGGTAGAAGGTCTGGGTATCTCTCTTGATTCTGCCAAAGTGAGGGGACTACAGATAAGTGAAGACCGAGGTGGAGACTTTGTTTAAAAGTTTTCCAAGATCAACAAAGTCCATGCTCAATAATCCAGGTATACAATCCAACAATTTTCAGTCAGGTCATCTGGACAGTTTCTTTTTTTTTTGTGCTGAAACATTTCACCTTCCATCCAGAAGGCTTCTTCAATCAAGGAAAAACACAAAACTGATAATAACCCCAACAGCTTACTCCAAAGAGATTTTGAACCAGTTTGACATGAATGGCGACGAGGGAGAAGGCCAGCACCAGTGGAGGGGGTGAGACCATCTTAGCACCAACAGAACTGGGTTTTTTTTTTTACTTTGGAGTAAGATGTTGGGGGAAGAATCACTTTTGTGTTGTGTTTCCTTGACTGATGAAGCCTTCTGCATGGAAGGTGAAACATTTCAGCACCAAAAAATAAATAAACTGCCCAGATGACTTGACTGAAAATTGTTGGATTTACCAAGATCATTTTACATTTTTTAATCATTTTTTGTTCATTTCCTAATTATCCTAAAACATTCACGGTTTAATAAACACAGAAGGTATGAAACTCGTGATTTAGATGAAATGGTGACATTGGAGGTGGTTCGTGCCTCCTTTAACCTGCGGACACCTTTCTTATTCCAGAGACAGACCTTTGTCCCTTTAACCACCGACAAGAACGATGACCTGTCTAAACCAATTGATCTCTCTGAACTGGCAGCTCGATGACACATTTCCATTTCTGTTTCCTCCTCCGGCTCAATATTCAGGGATACTTGTGAAGGTCAGGATGGTAGACATCAGTCACCACCTGGAATTTTTCCACAAAAACATCCAAAGCACCTTTTTTTAACTTTGCGATGTGCGGCCCATCTGCAGTATTACCTCATCCCTGCAGTCATCTTATCTTTAATCTTGTTCCATCTTGTGTCCTGAATATTACTGTAAAGATGTCTGACAATTCTAATTTACCACAGAAGCAAACATAAGTCATAGATGTAATCAGAAGTGGAGCATTCATGAAGTGGAGGCGCCACTTGTTATCGTTCACTGTGACACGTTAGACGTTAGAAAACGAAGGCTGCAAAGTGTCCGGAAATGTTAATATTATAATGATGATGAAGGAATATGAAACCTGTCACGCCTGCACCAGCTGAGGGCTTGACGCCACTCAGGGTTCGCCTCATAGAAGACATGCAACAAATGATAAGGGTAGTGGCATTTTACCACAGGTGATCGAGCAATAACAGATAGATAGTAATCATTCTGTTTAAAAGATCTACTTTATATACATTTATAATCCAGGTCTTCTATCGTATCATAATTTAGAGCATTTTATTCGTTAAACCATTCTGTAAATAAAACAGTTTAAATCAGGTCCAGTAAATTATTACTCAGTGCTACAACTCAGATTATTATTCCCAAATTCCATGTGTTTTATTTTTGTTGCATTAATTGTTTGTTGGTTTTATTGTTATTGGGATGCACCGATTGCAGTTTTTTGGCCGATCACCAATTTCTACAATGTCTGACTTGCCGATTCCGATTTTGGCCGATACCGATTTAGTTTTGTAAGCAACACTGTTAGATGTTGTAAGGTCACAATGCGCCTTCAAATTTCAATCTTATTTTGTTGAAAAACAGACCCTTGAACAATTTTCTAGAAACTATACAAACTTGTAATACAATACAAACTGGTTACAAGGTAGTGCTCTGAAATATACTGTAAATGAAGTTTAGACAATTGTTGTTAAAACAACAAAAAAAAATCTGTAAAATTGGTTTCTCATGCAAGCATTGGCCGATTTCCGATTTCCCAAAATTAAGGAAATCAGTGCACCCCTAGTTATTATTATAGGTTTGTAAGTCTCGGTAATGAATGGACTCACTTGTTAGGATCTGATGAACGTTAACTAACCTAAACTTTGGCCATGGCTCCTCAGACGAGTCGACGGGAGAGAGGGTGGACTCCAGAAACCATTTTATCTCCATCAAGCTTGTTGCCCCACTATGTGACTGTGCTACGTATGGTACTGAGTCTTTTGTGGATTCTCGGGACTGATGTAGTTTTTTGAATGAAGGGCGAAACATCTCAACAACAAAAATAAATCGTACAGAGGATCTGACTTAAATCAGTTTGATTTTTTTTACCTGGATTGTTGAGCATGAACTCTGATAATCTAAATATTATTGATTGATGTATTCCATCTGGAGCACAAACTTCCACTCTTCTTTGGTCTCATTATAATTGTCTGCTGATAATCTAAATGTTTCCTGTCATGATTGACTCATCACCTATCTTCATGCATGTGTTCAAGTGCACATCTCTGTTCCACCTACCTGCTCTCTGTCTTCAGTCCTATTAACCGCCGATTCTGTCCAGTTTTACAGATTTCTGTGCGTGATGCAAAACTAATTCAGTCTCACCACTTCCCTCTGCCGTTGCCTGGAAACAAGTCCACTCTTCCTGTGTCAAGTTGGACTGGATGTGGTGTTCCGGGAATAATTTAGATTAAATGAAAGTCCTCCAAGGCTATTTTATTCTTGAATTATAAACATGATAAGGTGCTTGTTCCTCTGCTTTCCCCTACTTAAGTCAAAGCTGGTTTATTTACAAGCAGTTAAGAGAGGTGAAGCCAGTGAATAGAATCAGGTGTTTAAGTTGGTCATATAGGTCCTTTTATAGCTTTATTTAATTATTGTGCATTGATTTTGAACTGAGCAAAGATGCACATCCACAGCCTGCTTATTAGCAAAGTATCCCGAGAAGCGCTTAAATAATTGTATTACAACTTTCTGAATTTTTGCATCTGTATTTAAATTGAGAAGTGTTGTTGTTAACCTGATTCAAGATGGCTGCCACATCCAATCAGTAGTAACAAACAAAAAAGTGGCCACAACTCAGTCATTTTTATGGACAATGAGATGAGATCTAGTGTGGTAGTAGCTAAGAGTAGTCCCTGGAACATCTTTAGTAAAATGTAGTCATTTAGAAAAATCTACTTTGACTGAGGTTTGTTTTAGAAGGATTCAGGACTGTCTGGAAGTCTGGTCTGAAGGTCAGGTCTGAAGGTCAGGTCTGAAGGTCAGGTCTGAAGGTCAGGTCTGAAGAGGTCAGGTCTGAGGAGGTCAGGTCTTAAGGTCAGGTCTGAAGAGGTCAAGTCTGAAGGTCAGGTTTAAAGGCCAGGCCTGAGGAGGTCTGGTCTGAGAAGGTTAGGACTGAAGGTCAGGTTTGAAGGTCAGGTATGGTGAGGTCAGGTCTGAAGATCAGGTATGATGAGGTCAGGTCTGAAGGTCAGGTCTGAAAGTAAAGTCTGAGGGATCAGGTCTCAGTAGGTTAGAACTGAACGTCAGGTTTAAAGGTCAGGTTTGAAGAGGTCAGGCCTGAGAAGGTCAGGTATGAAGGTCAGGCCTGAAGAAGGTCAGGTCTGAAGGTCAGGCCTGAAGAAGGTCAGGTCTGAAGGTCAGTACTGGAGGTTAGGTCTAAGGAGGTCAGGACTGAAGGTCAGGACTGAGGAGGTCAGGTATGAAAGTCAGGACTGACAGTCAAGTCTGAAGGTCTGGACTGACAGTCACATCTGGAGGTCAGGTCTGGAGGTCAGGTCTGGAGGTCAGGTCTGGAGGTCAGGTCTGGAGGTCAGGTCTGGAGGTCAGGTTTGAATGAGGTCAGGTTTGAATGAGGTCAGGTCTGAAGAAGGTCAGGTCTGAAAGTCAGGACTGGAGGTTAGGTCTAAGGAGGTCAGGACTGAAGGTCAGGACTGAGGAGGTCAGGTATGAAAATCAGGACTGGCAGTCAAGTCTGAAGGTCTGGACTGACAGTCACGTCTGGAGGTCAGGTCTGGGGGTCAGGTCTGAGGGTCAGGTCTGAGGAGGTCAGGTCTGAATGTCAGGTCTGGAGGTCAGATCTGGAGGTCAGGTCTGAAGGTCAGGTTTGAATGAGGTCAGGTTTGAATGAGGTCAGGTTTGAATGACGTCAGGTCTGAGGAGGTCAGGTCTGGAGGTCAGGTCTGGAGGTCTTCTTCTTCTTCTTCCGTGAGGTTTAACGGCAGCTCACAACCTTCCGGTGTATTACCGCCATGGTCTGGAGGTCAGGTCTGGAGGTCAGGTTTGAATGAGGTCAGGTCTGGAGGTCAGGTCTGGAGGTCAGGTCTGGAGGTCAGGTTTGAATGAGGTCAGGTTTGAATGAGGTCAGGTCTGGAGGTCAGGTCTGGAGGTCAGGTCTGGAGGTCAGGTTTGAATGAGGTCAGGTTTGAATGAGGTCAGGTATGGAGGTCAGGTCTGGAGGTCAGGTCAATATACATCTACTGTAGCTCTTTGGTCAATCTGAATTTAACAGCATCGCCTCGTCTTGTCTTGTTGTCCCATCATAGCGGAGCCAAGAGGAGGAAATTGAAATACACTCCCCTCGTCCATCTTGTGAGCTGATCAACTGAAAAAACAAGCAATAAACCAACTTCCATTTTAATGTGGTGCATCTAGTTATACAAGAAGCTCACTATCAAAATATGGGTTGCCAGATCAAAATCCAAGATGGCCACCTACATAAATATATGTAAACCAACTGCCCCTATCATTTAAGAGATCCATGCATTCTATCTTGGGCAGCACGGTGGCACAACTGGTAGAGCTGCTGCCTCTCAGCGAGCAGGTTCCCGGTTCAAATCCCGGTCCGGGGGCCTTTCTGGGTGGAGTTTGCATGTTCTCTCCGTACATGCGTGGGTTTTCTCGGGGTGCTCCGGTTTCCTCCCACAGTCCAAAAACATGCATGTTGGGCTGATTGGTGACTCTAAATTGACCCTAGGTGTGAGTGAGACAGGTCCCTCTTGTAAATGAGTCCCCGTGGCTCAACGAGGCTAGCCTGTATAAATAAAGGTTGAATGAATCTTTAGTTTAGTCAAAACCTCCGTGAGGGAGACGTCAGCTTGTTACTCTGATGCATGCTCAATAATCCAGGTAGAAAAATCTAAAAAAGCTAAGTCTGGTCCTCTGGACATTCAAAAAATAAAACAAAACAAAGCAAAAAAAATGTAGAAACGTTTCGTCTTTCGTCCGAAAGACTTCCTCAGTCTGAGTTGCTGTGTTCAGCTCAGTCTTATAAATAGCACCCTCCCACAGTGGATCAACCAGTTGGCTGATGACAGCCTGAAACCAGCTGCTCACATGATCAAGGAGGGCCATCAGCCTAACAATGGATCATTAGCACCCTGATGGTTGTTTGCTATTCACAGAGGGCTGAGTGATACTAGCAATAACAGCATTGTAAGAGGGGGACAGTTGAACCCGGAGGCCTCCACCCCTGTTTAATGATGGACGGTTTCTTTTCACAAAGATGGCCTCCTTTACTCCTCTCTCAAACCATCGTTCCTCTCTATCAAGGATGTGAACATCTTCATCCTTGAAAGAGTGACCGCTGGCGTGGAGATGAGTGTAGACTGCAGAGTCCTGACCTGATGATGTTGATCTTCTGTGCTGGGCCATCCTTTTGGCCAGTGGCTGTTTAGTTTCCCCGATATAAGACTGATCACAGCCCTCCTGACACTGAACAGCATACACAATATTACTCTGTTTGTGCCGGGGGACTGGATCTTTGGGATGAACCAGTCTTTGCCGTAATGTATTTTGGGGTTTAAAAGCCACTGGGACGTTGTGTTTAGAGAATAAACGTCTCAATGTCTCTGAAACTCCCGCAACATACGGAATGACCACTGGTCTGGGTCTGGGTTCCTTCTTTTCACCTGATGGCTGGCTGGAGTTCTGTTTGGGTTTCTTCTCTGCTTTCAGGAAGGCCCATGGTATGGTTTACCCAAAATCCACAAACAAGGTGTACCTTTAAGACCAATTGTTAGCATGATTAACTCGGTCACTTACAATGTTTCCAAATATCTGGCATCTGTACTCATCCCTTTAGTTGGCAGCTCAGAACACCACATACAGAACACCATGGACTTTGTGGAGAAGGTGAAGGGTGTCATCATGGAGACTGATGAAACAATGGTCTCTTTTGATGTCACATCACTCTTTACGTGCATCCCTGTTGATGAAGCAGTAGAGGTGGTCTGTTTAAGGTTAAAATCAGACACCACTCTGAACAGCAGGACCACACTTTCCACAGAGCAACTGTGTCAACTCTTGAAACTGTGCCTGCAGTCAACCTACTTCACATATGGGGAGCAATATTATAGGCAGAAACATGGGTGTGCTATGGGGTCGCCAGTTTCTCCTATTGTTGCCAACCTGTACATGGAGGAGGTAGAAAAGAAAGCCTTGACGTCCTTTTCAGGGAGACCACCAAGTCATTGGTTCAGGTATGTTGATGACACCTGGGTTAAAATTAAATCTCAGGAAGTCCAACATTTCACTGATCACATCAACTCTGTGGATAAATATATCAAGTTCACACGAGAAGATGTAAAAAATGGCAGGTTGGCTTTCTTGGACTGTGAGGTCTCAGTTTCTGATAGAGGAAATTTGCAAACTGATGTGTACCGCAAACCCACCCACACAGACCAGTATTTACAGTTTGACTCCCATCACCCTCTGGAGCACAAGTTAGGAGTCATCAGGACTCTGTATCACAGAGCAGACAGCGTCCCCACTAACTCAGGAGCCAGACAGAAGGAGAAATCACACACAAAACAGGCTCTAGAGAAATGTGGATATCCTAACTGGGCCTTCCTGAAAGCAGAGAAGAAACCCAAACAGGACTCCAGCCAGCCATCAGGTGAAAAGAAGGAACCCAGACCCAGACCAGTGGTCATTCCGTATGTTGCGGGAGTTTCAGAGACATTGAGACGTTTATTCTCTAAACACAACGTCCCAGTGGCTTTTAAACCCCAAAATACATTACGGCAAAGACTGGTTCATCCCAAAGATCCAGTCCCCCGGCACAAACAGAGTAATATTGTGTATGCTGTTCAGTGTCAGGAGGGCTGTGATCAGTCTTATATCGGGGAAACTAAACAGCCACTGGCCAAAAGGATGGCCCAGCACAGAAGATCAACATCATCAGGTCAGGACTCTGCAGTCTACACTCATCTCCACGCCAGCGGTCACTCTTTCAAGGATGAAGATGTTCACATCCTTGATAGAGAGGAACGATGGTTTGAGAGAGGAGTAAAGGAGGCCATCTTTGTGAAAAGAAACCGTCCATCATTAAACAGGGGTGGAGGCCTCCGGGTTCAACTGTCTCCCTCTTACAATGCTGTTATTGCTAGTATCACTCAGCCCTCTGTGAATAGCAAACAACCATCAGGGTGCTAATGATCCATTGTTAGGCTGATGGCCCTCCTTGATCATGTGAGCAGCTGGTTTCAGGCTGTCATCAGCCAACTGGTTGTGCAACACTGTGAGAGGGTGCTATTTATAAGACTGAGCTGAACACAGCAACTCAGACTGAGGAAGTCTTTCGGACGAAAGACGAAACGTTTCTACATTTTTTTTGCTTTGTTTTGTTTTATTTTTTGAATGTCCAGAGGACCAGACTTAGCTTTTTTAGAGTCAGCTTGTTACATTTTGATTTTGACTTTTGGCTTCATTGTTTAGTTTAGTGCTGCAAAAAGTTGGACAAATAGTGTAATAACACTTTTTTTTAGGTTTATTAGACATCGTGTCCACCTGAAGTGTGTTAAAATGTCATGAAGACACCACACACACCAGTGTTAGTGGTTTGACATGATGCTGACGTGTTAAAAGGCTCTAATGTTGTTTCCTTTTGATTAGCTGAGCTCAGATCAAAAAGCAGCAGTTTTCATTTCTCCACTGATTTTACTCCCATCATGTCACATTCCTGTCGTCGTCTCAGAGCAGCAACATGACTCCTGAATACTTTTTCTTTGATACCTTCTGACAGCATGCTGTTCTTGTCAAACGCACCAAAACAATAATAGTTTTATTAAAATTAGCTTCTTTTTTTGTTCGCATTTGATGCGCCACTTGGATTGATTAAGTTTATTATCCGTTTAAAATACTCTTTGAAGCTTGATTAACGTGTAAGAAGCATTATAATGCGTGTCTTACAGTTTTGCATGTATTTAGTTAAGAATTTCCCTTCTGATTTTAAAGATAAAGCCTAGTTTTCCCTGAAACGTGCAGCCGCTGCCTCGGGACCCCAGAGCTTCCTTTTCAGAGAAAAATGGCACTGATGCATGATTGTTCCTTTGTGGAAATGATTGATGCGGCACATTGGGAGGACTAAATTGCCACAATTTGTTTAGGTCCTTGACAGAGAATATTTGGCATTAATAAAACATTATCAATCATTAGCAGGGAAGTGTGTGCAAGCCCGTTTGCAAATTAGTCTTCGAATTTAGCCTGAGATGTGCTTCTCATAAAAACAAAAACACATATGTCTTGTCATCCACAGCCCGCCCCAGTCTGGAGATTTAAATAAGTCAAATAAAAGGCATTGGCATGATCGGGGCTTGAGGCTTAGGGGGTTTTAGGGGGTGTTCACAAAGCGGATAAAATAAAATCACTGACTTTTTATACAGGCCTTAAATAGGCAGTCATTAAAGTCTCCATGCGTAAACTTTCTCTTGTCCAGCCCATAACTTCTGATCTGCTCAAGATAATTTAACTAATCTTCATAAAAATTTATGCCACGACTAGACAGCATATTTTCCTTCACCCCATCTCTAAGGTTAAGGTCACAAATCAAGGTCAAAATATATACAAGGTTTTTGCTTCTCTGGGTATTCGCGATTGCTGTATGATAGTTTGTCAGTTGGTGCACACTGCACAGCTTGTTGACTGTAACTGTCAGAATTTATTGTGATTTTATTTTATGAAGCATTCACACTGTTGCGATACATTTTTCTTCCGTATGTTTTCCTGCGCACTTCTCGACGCACAGTTTTCAAGCTATTTCAACAAATAATACATCAAAACGTTCAGCTCTTTCAGGACAATTCTGCTATGACTTTTGGTATCTGTGCAACTTTAGCTTTTTGACATATGTAGTCTTTTCTGACTTTTTTTTCACAGAAAATTAATTGAGCTCATCTTACATCCTTCAAATCTTTAGATCTGTTTACAACCTTTTACTGCTCCTTTCACATTTTGTTCTGGTTCAGCTTCTTTCAGCTTCCTTATGCAAATTTAAACTTCAGCTACTTTCAGCTGTTTTTTCAGCTCTTTTCATATTATTTCTGCTAACTACAACCGTTTGTGCTTCTTCTAACTTCTTTCAGCTAATTTCAGCTTGTTATGCTCCTTTCAGATTATTTCTGTACATTTAAAGGTTCAGTCTGCAGTTTCTGTAGAACAGCAGCACTTAGAAAAAATTTCAACAAGCAAAGCATTCTGATCCCTCCCCCTCAGAGCCATATATGGCTCTGCCCCCTTGTGGTCTGTTGAAATTTGAATTCAAGCTCTGTTTTTATTGGCTGATTCAAATTCAAGCTCGGTTTTTATTGGCTGGTTACAAACTTTGTTTTTATTGGCTGGAAAATGGCGGGTCACTTTTTCTTTTTAGAAATGCTTATTTACCACCTGGAGAAGCAAGGGGACAATATTTTTTTAGTTTTTTCAGAGATTACCTCTCTAACATCAATCTAGTGACAGAGTGAAGAAATATGTTAAAATATATATTGTTTGAAAAGTTACAGACTACATTACAATCTTACATACCCCAGCTTTAAGCTTTTTCTACTATCTCAGCCTACCAATTTAAGCTTTTCAGCCAACTCCACATTTGTTGCACTCATTTAACAAATTTCAGCCTAATTCAGCTAAAATGCGCTCTCTCCACTTCCTGTAATTTCAGCTTCTTTCTCCCATTTCAGCTACTTTTCAGCAGTCTTTTTTATTTCAGCTTTTTTCAAATAATTTCCATTTTTTTGGTGCTCATTTCTGCTTCTTTCAGCGTAATTGGGTAAACATGTTCTTTCTGCTTTCTTCTGCTAGTTTAAGCTTGTTCTATCTTTTCAGATACCTTTTTAGATAAATTGTTTTCATATAAATTCAAGTTGTTTGTGGTAAATTCTGCCACTTTCAGGCTAATTAGCTACTTTATGCTAATTTCAGCTTGTTATACTCCTTTCAGATTTTTTCTGCTAGTTTTTGCTATTTCAGCTACTATTTAGCTTTTTAATGCTATTTTTTTGCCTTTTCAGCTAATTCCACCTTTGTAAAAACAAATTTTAGCACTTCATTCTGGTAGCTTTTTTTCTGCCTTGTCAGCTGTTTAGCTATTTTTGCTAATTTCAACCATTTTTTTAAGCTAATTTCCTAATTTATCTGCTCATTTCTGCTCATTTAAACCTAATTCAGCAAATACTGTTTGTGTTATTTCTGCTTTCTTCTGATACTGTAGGCCAGTTATTCAATTTGGCTATATTTTAGAAGTTTTTTTTAGCCAATTTCAGCTGTTTTTCAGCAAGTTATTTGCAATAAGCATTCATAATGCATTTTTGCATTAATGGAAATTTCTCTGGTTGTCTTTGACTTCACTAATAGGAAGCGCATGAGACGTGGACCGTTAGCTCTACATCCATCCATCTTGAGTCTCCTAAAAGAGACGACAGCAGAAGGAAACAAATAAACCAGAAGCGAGATACACAAACGAGATACTGGTCGGTGAGAGGAATCAGCGTCAGAGTACAGAGGACAGTGAGGAATGGGTACAACCTCGGGAAATAATTAGTCTCTGTAGGGCTGAGAATATAAAAAGGACGGGACAGGAATGAAGAGAGATGCAGCTTTTCATTGTCAGCGCTCCGGCTGATCCATGCCAAGCCTTTTTTCATCATTCCCAGGGAACACAGACGCCATTTTGTTGCTACCTGTGATATTCAGCTGTGTGTTGGTTATCACAGCGTCTCTTCTGTTCAGGGGGCCAGAGTGAAATCTGACGTTTCTCCTGCAAGTTCTTATCAAAGCCAAATAACGCTCGTTAGAGGAAAGTGTTTTCAAAGGAAATGTGATGAAGCTTGCTTTGTTAAAAATGCATTATCTTTGCAAGTAACAACAGAAATGCCAGTAAAGAATTCTGTTTTTATTTTTTATTCTGAAACAATAGGATAATGAAATATGCAGCGTTAAAGATACCATCGTTTGGAGCGGCGATCCAACTCCCTAAAAGATAAATACAGACAACTTGGCAGTCGATCTGCTCATGATGAGTGCCACACAATTAAATTGACACAAGGACGTTACAGTAAGTGTGTTGCATTTGCCTTTGGGCCCCTGCAGCAGAAAATGATGTAAACAGCCGTCACCACGAGGCTTTGGCTGAGGAACACGTTGAACATGGATCCTTCTCTTCTGCCCAGAAACCCGAGTGGCAGAACCACTTCCAATCTGGCTCAGTGTGGAGGAGACTCATTTCTTTTAGGAGAGTTACGGAAAGCTGTTCTCGTGGCAAATCACAGGGCCTCACGCTGCCTCGCTCAATCCTCCGAGCTTTTAGAGGGATCCCACTGAGCGCTGTAGATTTTGTGGTCAGGTCACAGAGGACTGAACAAAACACACAGATAATGGATGACGTGTGTTCTTACAGCTCGGATCGGAAGTTTCTGACATTCTCAAGTCTTTATTCTTTTGAAGACGTGTCGTTTCTCCATCCGGGATCTTGTTGATCGTTTCTTTAAGGCGTCTTCTCATTGAGCGCTCGCTCTTTATGCTGGCACATCTTCATGCAGCTAATGAAATAAAATTGGTTGTGGTAACAATATTGAACAAACTTTAAAATGAATGATGACGGAACTTGCAAAAATTCAGAGTTGGTTTAAAGTTAATAAATTAACGTTAAATTTGGATAAAACTAGTTACATGATATTTAGTAATAAAAATAAATCAGTTGATGTACCATTTTTAATTGACGGATCTGAAATTCAGAGAGTTTCTGAAGTGAAGTTCTTGGGAATCATCATTGATGAAAAATTGTCTTGGAAACAACATTTAAGTTCAGTTAAAGC
>JBBPBX010076320.1:5182-17142 GCA_038048925.1 Garcialebias charrua | reverse complement strand
GTTATAGTGTCAAAAAGTGTGGGCGGATGATAAGGTTTTTGTCTGTGCATGTGTGTGTGTGTGTGTGTGTGTGTGTGTGTGTGTGTGTGTGTGTGTGTATTTTAAAAACCTTTGCAGAAGGTAATTGTCAGATAGTCATTTTAAACTAAATATTCTTTGAGGTCAATCTGATTCATGTGGTTATAACTCAGTGTAACCCTGTGTGTTGTGCTTGTTGGTCTCCACATGTTTTGAGCACTACCAGATTGTGCAAGATCCATCCATCCATTCATCCATCCATCCATCCATCCATCCATTATCTTTTCCCATTTCTTCCTTTTTTGGTCACGGGGGTCACCCTGCACATGTCTCCAGTCCATCACAGGGACAAACAGAGAAAATGAGGCAAACAACTACTGTATTCACTTTCTCTCACACTTAGGGACAATTTTAGAGTTACCAGTTTGCCGAACATGCATGTTTTTGGTCTGTGGGAGGAAACCGGAGTACCCAGAGAAAACCCACGCATGTACGGAGAGAGCATGTAAACTCCACCCAAAAAGACCCTCAGACTGGTATTTGAACCAGGGACCTGCTCGTTGAGAGACAGCAGTTCCACCAGTTGTGCCACCATGCTGGACATTGCAAGATGATTGATTAAAAAAATTTGCCATAAACGTTTTTGGGCCAACTTTCTGTCTTTTGGAAAAATGTCCAACGAACAACCAAGCAGCATTTGTTGAATTTTTGTAACCTTGTCGAGCCAGTCCACATGATGAGGACAACCACATCCAACTGAATTAAATAAAACACAAAAGGCGACATCTTTGCTTAAAATTTTAGCAAAATGTATATTTTAACCATTATCAAAATATCTCACGAATAAAGCATTAAAAAATTTGACGTGGTAGTAGCTGAGAGTTATTCACTCCACATGGGACTGCATGATAATGCACAAGATCGCATTATTTTCAAAGTTCGAAGAAAACAGCTGTGATCTTAGTCTAAAACTCAGATACGCCTTCCTTTTAGGAAAACTAGGCCCTTCATGTAAATTTTTCTCTCACAGCCTGAAACAAAACATTTATGTTTGTGAACACGACAAGTCGTTTTCTCCTCTGCTGTAAAAAGAGAACGGAGCTCCATCTGATACTGTAGGCAGCGTTGAGCCGAGGCAGCTGGAGCTCCTATCCCCTTTCAATAGCTCCAACTCAATTATTTTGTCACCTAATACAATTTTTCTGCTCTTTCATTTGATTAGCAGAGCTGTGTGTGTAATCCCTCTTCATCCCGAGCGCCGGCTGATCATTTACTTCTGTCTGTGTGGAATGTTTCACAAAGGTCACAGTGCCTTTGTGAAGGATAGCGGGGCTCTGCGGAGGCTGCACTCGTGTTTATACACTGATCCTTATCTCATGCATCAGATTGTGGTGTGCGTGTGAAATTATGTGTGATTAATGGTCTTTGTTTTCAGCTGTTTGCACCTCTGTCCTCTCCCCGTCACCAACACTGTATGCCTGCCCGTGTGTGTCTCGGTGTTTGTGGATCATTCGTGTGCAAATGCAAAAATAGCTCGGCATGTGTTGACCCAGAGTCCCATCAGCCACTGGACAAGCCTCCTTTTGCTCCACCTGCCTTTTTCTTCCACTAATCACAGCTTATTGATCACACGTCCGCTTCATCAATATTTGTTATGCGCGGCATTTCTATTTTCTGTCAACATCTCAGGCCTGGAAAATAATTCCACCAAGGACTCATCCGCCAGGAAACAGATTATTTGTCCAAACAGCAGGTGACATTAGGAGTGTAAATTTGTATAAGGAATCATTCCCCCCTCTTCTGCAGCTCAGGCAATATGTTTGCCTCGAGGCCGACTTTTTAATATCTGCAGCAACACAGAGATGCGGTTATAAGAATACGAGCAATGATTTTATGACATTATTCAACATGCGTTATTAACATTCTGCTGGGGTGTGTGTGCTCTGCGACTCGAACAGCCATTTGAGAGGCAAAAGGAGGAATAATGTCAGAAGCTTCATTTGGCAAAAGCAGCAGAGATGAACAGAAAGAGGAAAAAAGTGAGGATAGTTGAAACGCTGTCCTGGAGGAAAGTCAATTAAGTTTGTTCTCGGTCACAGATTCACCTCAGAACACTTCTGTATGGGCAGCACAGGAAAATATTTAACTCATACCACAGCTGCATGGCTGTGGTTTGATTTTTAATATATATTTTTTTAGTTTCTGAATGCAAATATGTGTATATTGTGGCAAAGTTACAAATTATATAATTGAAAGTGGGCAAAGGCAGGTTCAATGTGGGCAACTAAATAATGTGTATGGCCTAGAATACCACTTTGAAAACCTTTGCACACAAAAAATTTAATACCATGTTTTTTGCCGTATTGGATGCAAAAGTCCAAATATGTCCAATAAGGTGGAAAAAACATAAATAAGTTTCTTTTGCCGTTTAAGTCTCATCTATTATGCCTCATCGATGACAACTCGGAAATGTGGGCCGCCGTTGTGCCAAAAATCTATTGGCTGCCAAATGGCGGCTGAGGGAGCATTCACGAATAACAAGAATTAGCAAGAATTTCACAAGATTAATACTTAAAAACAATTATTTGTTTGCTTGAAATCTTATCAAAGGTGTGTTTTAGTCTAACTTTTCCTTAATGAATGCACTTTGAGAGTCAAATCAGCTGCATTTCAAAAGTAAATTCACAGAAGTGGGAGTGCGCAGAGGGACGACTCGCTGTGCAGTTCTTCAAAATTTAACAAGATAATCACCTAAAAATAATTACGGTATTTGTTTGCTCGACATTATAGTAAAGGTGTGTCTCAGTTGAACCTTTACTTAATAAATGTATTTTGATGGTCAAATTAGCTGCATTTCGCCTGGGCAGCACAGCAAAATGAAACTGATTTGATGTTTGCTCCAGGCATGATCCTGGAGCTGGACAAAGGTGTCTGCTATGGCAAGCCAATTGTGTCATTAATAGCCATTTTTTACCTATTACATGACACAACGGCATGCCATACTACTTGAGTGCTTTCTAACAGCTGAAAATGTTAGTGTTCAATATTTTCCATATCAGAATGAATGAATATTGTCATATCTCAGTCAAAAATTGATTTATAAATATGGGGGGGTGTCACTTCGGCGTATAAGTCGAAGAGTATGCAAATTAGGCAAAAGGGTTTGACCTATACGGCAGAAAGTACAGTAATTTTCAGAAACTGGTTGTTCAAATAACAGCCATGAAACTCGCTGGTCATTGGAACACAAACATTCAGAATTTAGTCAGGCTGCAATGAAGATTGCAACTGTTTTTCACAATCTGAATCACTAAAACTACAACTTTATTTGCGTATAATTGTATTCTTGAACCAGAAGGGTATTTGCTGAACATTCGTAATAAGAAATATAGCAGGTCTTTATTACTATTAAGATATTAGGATAGTTTAGCCGTTGACAGTGCCAGGTGGTCTCATGTATCTAGGGACAACAAGCGGTTATGTTTTTTACCTAAACAGGTTTTGGGAATTGAAGCTGTTGAAGATACGAACATCTTCATTTTCATCTGCAAAATTTATTGTACAAAACGGCAACACATTCTGCATGAAATATTGGATGATAGTAATTCATGTTTGTTGCTAAACTACTGGAAAAAATAGTGGAGTCCCAGCTGAAATGCATACTAGAGAATCACATCATCCTAATTTGTAGATACAGTCTGGCTTTAAACCTCCCCACAGCACTGAAACTGCTCTACTTAAGGTTTTTAATGACATCTTTCTATTATTCACAGACGCTGGTGATTCTGTGCTCCTTCTCTTACTGGACCTCACATCTGCTTTTGATGCGATCGACCATGAGATCCTCATTGCTAGGTTGGAGCAGTGAGTGGGCATCACAGGGTCGGCCCTCAAATGGTTTAGATCCTACCTCGCTGACAGGTCCTTTTGTGTCTCCATCAAAGATTTTAGTTCAGCTTCGGCAGCACTTAAATGGAGGGGTACCGCAGGGGTCCATCCTCGGTCCCCTTTCATTTTCCTTATACTTGCTGCCATTAAGTGCTATTTTCCTGAAACACAACATACCGTTTCATTTCTACGCTGACCACTGTCAAATCTACTTCCCCCTCAGACTTAATGGCATTCACTCTATTCAACCTTTGCTGGACTGCCGGGCTGACATCAGAGACTGGATGGCTTTAGATTTCTTGAGTTTCAATGAGAAGAAGTCTGAAGTTATGCTGTTCCCTCCCAATGACACAATCACCAACCACTTCATCGACCTGTCCGTTCTGGCACCGGTGAAACAAAGAGTCACTAATCTGGGAATGATACTTGACTCTTCTTTGAAACTCAACAGTCTTGTAAATATGGTTGTTAAATCCTGCTTTTTCCAGCTGAGGCGGCTGTCTAAAGCCCAAATTGGCCAAAAATAACCCAGAGAAAGTAATTAATGCTTTCATTACATCCAGGTTTGACTATTGCAACTCGCTCCTTTTTGGTATCAGTCAGACCTCCATAACTAGACTTCAACTGGTCCAGAATGCGGCAGTCCGATTTTTAACCAGCACAAGAAAAAGAGAGCACATTAAACCTGTTTTGGCCTCCCTGCACTGGCTTCCGGTTCACCTTCAAATCCAATTCAAAATGCTTTTGTATGTCTATAAATCACTAAACAGCTCTTCACCCCTCCTATCTTACTAATCTGCTGCAGCTGTGTGTCCCACCACGTTCTCTCAGGTCAGCTGACCTGTTGCTCCTCACAGTTCCAGGAACCCGTCTCAAGCGCAGAGGTGACAGGGCCTTCTCTGTCACAGGCCCTAGACAGTGGAACGAGTTACCTATGCTTGTCAGACAGGCCCCTTCCCTCACAATTTTTAAATCTAGTTTAAAAACACACTATTATTCCCTGGCATTTGGCACTGTGTGATCTGTGCTGAGCCTGTGCATCATACAGTGTTGGTCATATTGCTGTTGTTATTATCCTCTCTATTATTATTATTTTTTTGTTGTTGTTGTTTCTATATTCAGTTTCCTGTTATGTAATCTGTTGCTCTGTGCTTGGTCTGTTTGTCCCTACAGCATTTTGGTGTGCACTGTCACTGTTTACAGTGCTTTAAAGTTGTATGGTATGGCATGTTAGATTAATGTCTGTGACACAGAAAAGGCTTGCTTACTTGGAGCATAGCTATGAGGCTTTTAAAGCTTGGAAAACACATTTTATCTGTATAAATATAAATGGTGAGCACAACAACTTATATATGTAAAGCTGTGATTGGCTTATACAGTGTGTAAAATATAAATACTTGTATGTTTTGTACCCTGGTAATTAATTATTATGTGGTTATTTTGTTACAGAAATGTGGGTCAGAAGGCCTTATATTCCTGAAAAAACTACTTTTGACTTGAAATAAGGAAAAAAAAAGGTGAATCACAAACTAGTGTACAGTACAACAATTGCAGTAGTGAGACAACCTTACTGGGTTTAGATATAGTTTCTATGGTGTTACGGCCTGGCTCTAGGACCATAACCAATAAAGGGGAAGCAACACAAGGAATATCTTAAATTTATTTAATAAAAATCATGGCTGGTTGGAGGAGAGGGGTCTAGAAGGGAGAGAGGGAGTAATGACATCAAGTGGTGGATCTTAAGCTGGATCTGAAGCTCTTCTGGAGACACTGGCCAGTTGCCTCCATTTCCAATCAGCACCAATTAGGATATCTGAAACATGGAGATGTTAGAGAGGCCCAGAGGAAAGCTTTGGGAAATAGTGGAAAGTAACATTTAGATTCCAGAAGTATTAAACTAGCTCATGGTTTACTGGATTACTCCTGGATTTTCAGAAAAACAAACAAAATAACTCACTTTTATCTGTAGAATTTGTTAATTTATTCTACTCAATATAGACTGTGCATCCTCAGAATAACTCATCCATCCTAAAGACCGGGTCTGTTACTGTACCACAGTTCTCCTGTTTGCTTCAGAGATTATATAAGTTGGACAATATCCAAAGTAAAAATAAGAATTCCTTGTTGTCAAACTATTATATATTGAATTTAAGGTCAATGTTTCTTTATTGTCATTTGCATCACATGTAGTACATGTTGTAGAATGAAATTGTGTACACAAGGTCCCAGTTACATTCAACAAAAGTATAAATTGTACTTTGTAAAAGAAAAATGGTAATAAGATCTAAGATATGAACTAATAAATACTTTGTATGCTAAACAAATAATACACTAAGCACTAATAGTACAAAAATTATACACCGAACAGCAGCACGAACATGAGTCTGTGTGAGCAGATAGTATGAATGAACACAGCAGCATAAAATAAATCAGCAGCAACATATCAACAATCAAGTGGAATTACAGTGTTTTTATTACAGTGATTATCCTGGTTAGATATTCATGAGTCTAACTACTTCAGGGTAGAAGCTGTTCCTCAGTGTAGTGGTTCAACACTTAATGCTCTGCAACCTTCTGGTTGGGGGAGTGGGGCAAGAAGTGTGTGTGCTGGGTGAGTGGGATCCTTCATGATGCAGGTGGCTGTCTTCCTGCATCTGAAGGTGTAGATGTCTGTGATGGTGGGGAGACTGACTCCATCATCTTCTGTGCAGCCTTCACCACTCTCTGTAGAAGCTTTTCTTTCTGCAACTGTGCAGCCTCCATGCCACACGTTGATGCTGGAGCACAGGATGCTCTCCACTGCACACCTGTAGAAGGAGGTGAGGACTGAGCTTCTCAGACCAGCTCGTCTCAGCCGTCTGAGGAAGTAGAGTCTCTGATGAGCTTTCTTGATCAGGCTGGTGGTGTTGTTGCTCCAGCTGAGGTTGTCATGCAGGTGTACACCCAAGTATTTGTAGCTGGAAACCACTTCCACTGTAGATCCTCTTATGTTCAGGGAGGGGTAGGTGTATTTGTTCCGTCTGAAGTCCACAACCATCTCCTTCGTCTTCCTCACCTTGATGGGAAGGCTGTTCTTCCTGCACCAGCTTTCCAGGTGTTCCACTTCCTGCCTGTAGCTGGACTCCTCATTGTTTGTGATGCATCCCACCACCGCTGTATCATTTGCACTTTATAATATGACTGCCTGGATGGGTTGGCGCATAGTCACATATGAGCAGAATGAACAAGAGAGGACTCAACACAGTTACATAAGCTGAAAAAACAAAAACGCTACACTTCCAGGTTTACGGAAACACTCTGCCTACTCACAGCGATAACAACGCTGGTAACGTTATGTTAAAGCTGCTATATGTAATTTCTGGAACACGCTGGAACTTAGAAATTTTTTGAACAGAGACACGTTTCTGGTCCCTCCCCCTCAGAGCCATATATGGCTCTGCTCCCCCTTGCTCTCGCTGTAATTCAGCTCAGCTTCCTTAACTCCGCCTCCACTTCATGTCCTGTCGCAGCCGCTGCGAATTTCTGTGTTTATATGTTAATAAAACGTTCTAAAAAATAAAATAAAAACATGGAGCGCTGGTCCAGCACACCAGAACACCATGAAATCTGCAGAGCCTCCGCAGCCACGTTGAACCCGAGTTTAATTCGCTCGTGACAAATTCATTCATTTCCTCAATTCATTCATGGACTCAGCGGAGGAGGAAGCGATCACTTGACTTTTGGCAAAAAAACAAAAGAAAAGTCCAGATCAGGGATGAAGAAGGGGAATTTAATACATTTGTGTCACATACAAAACAGTTTTGCATCGCTTTGCAATGCTTTGAACGAGAACCTGCGTGGCCGCTGCGGGCTGGGACAGGCGGGGGCGTGGGTTAGGAGCGTGAGAAGTGAGAAGCTCTGTTTTTATTGGCTGGTTAAAAACTCTGTTTTTATTGGCTGGTTAACGGCGGGTCACTGTGGTTTTTTGAAATGCTTTTAGAGAAGCAAGGGGACTATAGTTTTTTTCAGAGATTACTTGTCTAACATCAGTCTGTCAGGAGATAGTGACAGAGTGAAGAAATATGTTAAAAAAATCCATCCATCCATCCATCCATCCATTTTCTTCCGCTTATCCGGGGTCGGGTCGCGGGGGTAGCAGCCTAAGTAGGGAGGCCCAGACTTCCCTCTCCCCAGCCACTTGGAGCAGCTCCTCTGGGGGAATCCCAAGGCGTTCCCAGGCCAGCCGAGAAACATAGTCCCTCCAGCGTATCCTGGGTCTTCCTCTGGGTCTCCTCCCGGTGGGACATGCCCGGAACACCTCACCAGGGAGGCGTCCAGGAGGCATCCTAACCAGATGCCCGAGCCACCTCAACTGGCTCCTCTCGATGTGGAGAAGCAGCGGCTCTACTCCGAGTCCCTCCCGGATGACTGAGCTTCTCACCCTATCTCTAAGGGAGAGTCCAGCCACCCTGCAGAGAAAACTCATTTCAGCCGCTTGTATCCGAGATCTTGTTCTTTCGGTCATAACCCAAAGCTCATGACCATAGATGAGGGTGGGAACGTAGATCGATCGGTAAATTGAGAGCTTTGCCTTTTGACTCAGCTCTCTCTTCACCACGACAGACCGGTACAGCGCCCGCTTCACTGCGGACGCTGCACCTATCCGCCTATCGATCTCACGCTCCAGTTTTCCCTCATTCGTGAACAAGATCCCGAGATACTTAAACTCCTCCACTTGGGTAAGGACCTCCTCCCCGACCCGGAGAGGGCACGCTACCCTTTTCCGGCTCAAGACCATGGCCTCGGATTTGGAGGAACTGATCCTCATCCCGGCCGCATCACATTCAGCTGCAAACCGCTCCAGCGAAAGCTGTAGATCACGAGCTGATGAAGCCAATAGGACCACATCATCTGCAAAAAACAGAGAAGCGATTCTAAGGCCACCAAAACGGATCCTCTCAACACCTTGGCTGCGCCTAGAAATTCTGTCCATAAAAGTTATAAACAGAATCGGTGACAAAGGGCAACCTTGGCGGAGTCCAACTCTCACCGGAAACGAGCCTGACTTACTGCCAGCGATGCGGACCAAGCTCTGACACCGGTCGTACAGGGACCTAACAGCCCATATCAAAGGGCCTGGTACCCCATACTCCCGGAGTACCCGCCACAGAACCCCCCGAGGGACGCGGTCGAATGCCTTTTCCAAGTCTACAAAGCACATGTAAACTGGTTGGGCAAACTCCCACGCACCCTCCAGGACCCTGTTGAGGGTGTAGAGCTGGTCTAGTGTTCCACGACCAGGACGAAAACCACACTGCTCCTCCTGAATCCGAGGTTCGACTATCCGACGGACCCTCCTCTCCAGAACCCCTGAATAGACCTTACCAGGGAGGCTTAAGAGTGTGATCCCTCTATAGTTGGAACACACCCTACGGTCCCCCTTTTTGAATAGGGGAACCACCACCCCAGTCTGCCAATCCAAGGGAACTGCCCCCGATGTCCACGCGATATTGCAGAGTCGCGTAAGCCAACACAACCCCACAACATCCAGAGCCCTAAGGAACTCAGGACGAATCTCATCCACCCCCGGAGCCTTGCCACCGCGGAGCTTTTTAACCACCTCGGCGACCTCAGCACCAGAGATTGGAGAGCCCGACCCAAAGTCCCCAGGCTCCGCTTCCTCAGTGGAAGACGTGCCAGTAGGATTGAGGAGGTCTTCGAAGTATTCCGCCCACCGACTCACAACATCCCGAGTTGAGGTCAACAGCACGCCATCCCCACCATAAATGGTGTTGGTCGCGTACCGCTTTCCCCCCCTGAGACGCCGGATGGTGGACCAGAATCGCCTCGAAGCCGTACGGAAGTCATTCTCCATGGCCTCTCCGAACTCCTCCCACGCCCGAGTTTTTGCCTCAGCAACCACCCGAGCCGCATGCCGCTTGGACTGCCGGTACCTATCTGCTGCTTCCGGGGTCCCACAGGCCAAAAAGGCCCAATAGGACTCCTTCTTCAGCTTGACAGCATCCCTCACCGCCGGTGTCCACCACCGGGTTCGAGGGTTGCCACCACGACAGGCACCAACAACCTTGCGGCCACAACTCCGATAAGCTGCCTCGACAATAGAGGCGCGAAACATGGCCCACTCGGGCTCCATGTCCCCCGCCTCCCTCGGAACGTGTTCAAAGCTCTCCCGGAGGTGGGAGTTAAAGCTCCGTCTTACGGGAGACTCTGCCAGACGTTCCCAGCAGACCCTCACAATACGTTTGGGTCTGCCAGGTCTGACCGGCATCCTCCCCCACCATCGGAGCCAACTCACCACCAGGTAGTGGTCAGTTGACAGCTCCGCCCCTCTCTTCACCCGAGTGTCCAGGACATGCGGCCGCAGATCAGATGAGACGACAACAAAGTCGATCATTGAACTACGACCTAGGGTGTCCTGGTGCCAAGAGCACATATGGACACCCTTATGCCTGAACATGGTGTTCGTTATGGACAATCCATGACGAGCACAGAAGTCCAACAACAGAACACCACTCGGGTTCAGATCAGGGGGGCCGTTCCTCCCAACCACACCCCTCCAGGTCTCACTGTCATTGCCCACGTGAGCGTTGAAGTCCCCCAGCAGAACAAGGGAGTCCCCAGGAGGCGCACCCTCCAATACCCCCTCCAAGGACTCCAAAAAGGGTGGGTAATCTGCGCTGCCGTTTGGCGCATAGGCACAAACAACAGTCAGAGCCCGTCCCCCCACACGTAGGCGAAGGGAGGCTACCCTCTCGTTCACCGGGGTGAACCCCAACGTACAGGCACCAAGATGGGGGGCAACAAGTATGCCCACTCCTGCTCGGCGCCTCTCACCAGGGGCAACTCCAGAGTGGAAGAGTGTCCAACCCCTCTCAAGGAAACTGGTTCCAGAGCCAGAGCCATGCGTTGAGGTGAGTCCGACTATTTCTAGCCGGAACCTCTCAACCTCACACACTAGCTCAGGCTCCTTCCCCACCAGAGAGGTGACATTCCATGTCCCAATGGCCAGCTTCTGTAGCCGAGGATCAGACCGCCAGGGTCCCCGCCCTCGGCCACCACCCATTCCACAATGCACCCGACCCCTTTGGCCCCTCCCACAGGTGGTGAGCCTATGGGAAGGGGGACCCACGTCTCCTCTTCGGGCTGTGCCCGGCCGAGCTCCATGGGTGAAAGCCCGGCCACCAGGCGCTCGCCAACGTGCCCCTCCTCCGGGCCTGGCTCCAGAGTGGGGCCCCGGTGACCCGCGTCCGGGCGAGGGAACATTGTTTCCATTTATATTATTCATCATAAGGGGTCTTGTGTTAAAAAAAATATTGTTAGAAAAGTTACATATGGCAGCTTTAAACATGCTAGTAGGTAGAATTTGACCTATTGGCCGCTACGAATGGGGATGATAACAGTTGATAGCGCCCATAAAATGGACTGACAACATCCGAACCCGCTGCTCAACACACAGCCCTGGGGGAAGCCAATGCTGAGGGTAATGGTGGAGGAGAAGTTGTGGATCCTCACACAACTGATCTTTAAGACACAAACCTTCATAAATAAAGTAAAGTAATAGATAGCAAAGGTATGGGTCCTGGAAGTGATGCATGCTCTTACAAAAATACAATAAACTAAGGGGAGAAAAAAAAAGACAATTTATTTCTGAAATAGCTCCAAAAAGTTATTTTTCAGGATTAGACAGGATTGAGACAAAATCAATGACCACAAAGCAACTGCTTCGATCTCCAGATAGTAAAAAAAAAAAAAAAAAAAAAAAAAATCCTTAATCTGCGACATTTATGGTTTTTCTAGTTTATGTATCCTTGTTGAAAAAACTTTAAAACAACAACAGCCAGTCAACATCACATCGCTCGCCACTATCCCTTATACTGTATTGTGAAATCCTTAAAAAGCTGTCAAAAATGTTGTAATGAAAACGTGAAAACGAACCTCACTCGTTTATTAGATTTAGGATTTTTCCCACAGGTTCAAAAGCCAATAAAAACAATTTCCTCTTTAGTCTTCCATAGATAAGTTCTCACACAGTAACAACAATAACAACCAAATCC